>JAWZTD010022329.1:5932-17887 GCA_035221335.1 Echites panduratus
TATATATATATATATTTATATAAATATCATGAATAGAAAGGAAATAATGTATGACTAATAATATATTCTATGTCTGCAATTGAGTGTCTCATTTTGACTTTGATTATAGAGTGCCTTTGAATTTTATTCAAGTTACTAATATATCTTTATCATTAATGTAATTAGTTTTAATCTATCTTATATTAATGTAATTAGTTGTAGAACCATTGTGTAAGTGCATGTAAATGTTAAAATTAAGGAGGTTGTTCATGAGATGGATAAATAGTGATTTATGTACATGAACTATTTATGATTCACTCATAATCAATGTTTTTAAAACCCGACCGGACACCAAATTGGATGGACAGAGGGGTTAAGATTGGACCGGTCGGATCGGGTTCGACCGGGTTTGTTCATTTTTTATTTTTTAGTAATTTTTGTAATTATAAATTCAATAATATAGGATAAAAGATTTATATGAAAGTAAATTTTTATTTTTCAAACAAGATTTATATTTATTTTGTAAGGAAAAACATATGTTATATAGTTTAGTATTAATTTTATTATAAAAATAATAATTTTGATGAATGGAAATATGATTATAAATGAATAAAAAGCTCAAGGACAAAAGTGTTGTAAAAATTTTGATTCCAAAATAACATTTTATTATATCGAAACAAAATAAAACACAAAAGATCTTATGGTATAGTGATAGAATGCTTTCCATGTAAGCTTGATGACTCAGGCAATTTTAAATTTTATGTACCATTCTGGTTGAGTCGGTCTGGTCCGACCTGGTTTTGACCAGTCAAACTTGGTCAACCCCTTTTTTTAACTTACAACAGTTTTCAGGTTTAGTCGAACCGGAGGCTTGTTCGATTCGGGTTGAACTGGTAGGACCGGTTGGTTTTAAAAACACTGCTCATAATAGCCATATAAACTTTTTTTATATATATTGATATAAAGAATGAATTTACGTGTGTTTATTTCTACCTGCCACCACACTTCAAGGTGGAATTGAGTCATTTTTCTCACATGAGAGACGTGTATTTATTTTTCAATTGTAAAATAAAACATAACCTATCAAGTGTATTAAACTAAACCGACCCTTTAGAATTAATAAAATAAATTTCTCAAGATTTTACTATTATTTTCTGATTGGAATAGATTTAGAACTATTTTGTACTGAAACAATAAACACATTTCTCTCAAGTGAGAAGAGTGTAAATTTATGTATATATATCTCTATTTTCCCCAATGAGATTTTGATTAAAACTCTAACTATTTTAGGAAATGAGATATTCAGTTCTAAATAAATTAAAATAGAAACAATGATATTCAATTTAGACAGAGGTAATACTATACAAAAATATGATGATGTGTTATGAAAATTAATGTTTAAATTATTATTTTTAAAGATTTAAAAATTAATTACATCCTGATTTTAAAATTTTAGAGAGGACATTTTTTTTTATGAACTTTTTTTTTCTTCTATGAAGTGGACTGAATGCAAGTCAAGTAGATATCCATGAGCCAAATGAGACAACAAAAAACAAGTCATAGATCAACCTATTCAAATCCATTCCTGGACAAAGGTCAGAGCGGCCTCAAAAGTTTTATAGATCATGGCAGGCCTGGCTTCTAGATACATGACCAGGCTTGCCCATTGGCAATCCTATGCCCTTGGTATCCTAGCAGGCCAGTACAGGCTAGCATCCATCTTAAAGGGCCCTACAACGGAGCGGATACCAAACCGTTATCTTATTCAGAGTTCTGCATCAATCTCAACGCCGGTCTCTTTCTCATATCAACGTTATCTTCGCAAGAGATCTGCACCAAGCTTCAGATAATATAATATGGATTAAAACACATGCCAAAACTCAAATGGGCAACACCAAAATCCAAGAGGCTGAAAAGACATTGTGCTAACTTCCTGTCGCCTCCTTCCCATCTCAGACAACAAGAAATGGCACTTTCTGCACTGTATAGAAAATGCAATAGCCCATACCGGTCCAGGTTTTAAACGAGACAATTCCAAGATCGTGCAACGGCTCATTTGTGAATATTAGGGGGCCATGCTCGAGCTGGGGTTAAGATACCTTACTTTTAAGGACTTTAAAGGAGTACCTATTACAGAATCTCTAAATTACAAAGATAAAATACAAGTTGGAAAGTAAAAAGGAGAGCATGGACAGCTCCTATACCCTACTCTTCTTGTTGCTGCATGAAGGACATTTGTACTGCTTGATATGTTCAGCCCTTGCTGGTGTAATCTTTACACATTTTCCATGGAACCACCTCTCGCAAATGTCACAGCAAATCCAGAATTCATCAGCATTGTAGTTACCTCCACAACTACCACAAAGGGTTTCACCATGTTCATCTTCATCCTCCACAAAATTCTCATCAGTTAACCTTTCATTTCCCTTGGTTTGTGGATCGCTTAATCTCTGCAAATAACAGCTTGGTTATAAACTTCAGTTTCAGGCAAGGACAGGAGGTATCATAAATTGTACCGAATTTTTTATTTCTTTACCTTGGTGCCACTCCTAGATTTACTTCCACTATCAACACCAGGCTTGTCTTTCAAGGGCTTCCTTTCTGTCACAACTTCAAAGACTGTAGGCAATTCATTTATCAAGCTAAAGAGACGCTTCCTGTTGAGCAAAACGTATGCATTCCAATAAATTGCTTCAGAATAAACATTAAGCAAGAAATATGAACAAGAATACAAACATTAGAATCTTAAAAAAAAAAAATCTCTTTGACAAGCTTATTTTCCCTTATCTACTAAATGGTATTCCCACCATCCTTGCAGGAACTGAAAACATAAAGGGCCTGAACACCAGATCAGAGAAGGCAGTTGAACCTTAAAAAAGACAATAAGAACCCAAAACATAGTTGTGGAAAATGTTTCTCGACACCACTTGTCACAAAGGGGGAAAGAGAGGAGATAACAAACGTATATTTGCATAACCAACTATAATCGAACATCATAGGTTGATAAAAAAAACAGCATTTTTCTCAGGGATCAAAGTCTTAGGATGGTTCACACAAATCTTCCATCTAGCAAATGATATATGATAGAAGGCATATTTCTATGCTTCCAACAGGAAAACCAACACATGGATGGAAGTGAGTGTGCTGCAAATGGCCATCACAAGATTAAGCAGTTCAACCAGAACCAGAAGTTTAAGAAAAACATAACTTGAAAATGGATCAGAAAGGATTTTCCTGGAGAAGAAAAAGGATCATTTGGAAATTAAAACCACATAACTCAAGTTTGCCGTATAAATATATTATAACAAAGGACAGAGGAGACATAATACTGGTTCTTTGGGGCACCTGAATCGTTATTAATGGAAATAGATACTGCTTTCCAGTTTTCATCAGACTAGTCCTTTCATAGACAAGAATATGCAAAACAGCAACAAATCTATCTAACTCTTTTACTCCTTGAGAATCCAACCTCTGGTCCTCAAATCCTAAATGCTTTGGTTTCACCTTTCATCTCCAAAACCTGAAAAGTTCTGAACTTGTAATCCATCAATTTCTGTTGTCAAGTGCCCTCTCAGGTTACGTGATTTCTTTTTGGTGGGTGACGTTGTAAGCAAACTATTAACTTTTTTATTATAGACAATAACAAAATAATTGGGTGCTTTCTTCGAATATGCTTTATTTTTCTGGTTTCTTTCCTCCATTTTCTTATACTTCTGTTATCAAGGAGACAGCCCATCATTGGCTGTTGCAGTTGCTGTGAGAAACCTTTTCTTTCAAAGTACCACATCTCCTTCTACACTCAAAAGCCTATTTTATATTCCCTCCTTTTACATGTAAGATTATTTTTCCCTGGTCCCTATTCCTTTAACCACCATCCCTGTGTTTATCATTCTATTGCACTAGATTTCTCCATTCCCTCTTTCTTTAGAACAACATTAAAATATGCATATAAGAATAGTAATATTGGGTGAGTATAGACCACCATGCATATTATACTGAATCTAGACGAAGTGATTGGTAGTTTAAGTACCTAAGAGGACAAAAGTCTTAAACCATGACTACTAGAAAGATAAAAGAGACGACTCAACGAACAAAATAATCTAGGTGATACTTATTGTTGACTATTATGTTAACTACCATATTAGATAAGATTATAATTGATTAGGGTTTTTTTTTAGCCCGCAGCCGCTATTCATTAGATGCACATAGGGCCCAATCCTACCCAAGAGGGTGTTGGTGAGATTTGAACTCGAGACCTATGGTCTGCGAGCTCGCCACGCTACTCCATTCACTAGGGTGTCCCGAAGGGACAAAATAATTGTCTAGCAAAAGGTCGAGTCGAACTCATGACCTAGTAAATATAGTTACATGTAATTCTTTGTTAATAAGATGAGAGAAAGATTTATTTTTCCAAATCCTAAAATTCTACAATTGGACATTTTAAAACTAGAACATCATGGGCAAGAAGTAGAGCGCCTCTTTTATTCATATGAGACAAAGGTTGGTGGGCTTGTCTCTCTGCTTTTCCGTTTAATTTTTGTTTTGGAAGGGAACAAAAAGGTTAAATTTGATCCTGCTGTTTTGTAGCATAAGAAAAGGTTTATTGTTTTATAGAAGAGGAAAAAGAAGAAAAGGGTCATTCCAGTGGCAACAGTGATAGAGTGGTCTGTAGTGATTCCAGCGTGATGATGCATCCATGGCCGTGTTATCAATTTGGAGAAAATAGAAAGGGAGGAAAAAGAGAAAGATTAAAGCAAACGAATGGAACATGCATTTTATCCAGATTCAATAATCTACTGATGCCGAAATAGCCCTAAAAAAGGTCATGTGTTAGTTACATGACTAATGGGAATTGGAGAGGCGGTTGAACAACTGCAAAGAGTGAGAGGCAAGATCCAAACTTGTGTAAGTGCAAGATCAAAGAACTTTGGAAGTGGGAGGCAAAACTCAAAAGATTAATTTTCAAAGAGTTTGAGTTCAGCTGGCCCCAAACTAAAGAAGATATAAATAAACACATTCAGAATGCATGAGGGATGGATGCCCAAAGAGGTCAAGTATCTTGCAGATGATTTTGAAAAGGCAGAAACAGATAAATGGTAAGATATCAGTAAAAAGATACCAAAGACAGCATAGTCTGATGGAAAAAAATTATATTGATACCAGAGACTGCTATATGAGTTGCTGCTAGAACTATCAAAATGGAAGACAGTTTGCAGACCAGGATGACAGAGATTATGTTACTATTAATAAATCCAGAATAAGTTATCCAAGGTTTCTGGGGGTTAACACAATAACATGCATGGAAGATAATTATTCTAGCAGAAAAAAGAATAGTAACTCATAACATTCAGAATTTCTCTTGAGGATATCTAATCCTGAATTCTCTCCATAAAAAAAGAATAAATAAATAAATAAGAAAGGAGAATTGAGAAATAATTTGTGAATGCACCTCCAGTATATAATGTCATTGTCTTACATAAATAACTACCTCGTCAGTATAGCTTGTTATGTAGAACAATTTTTATTCTTTAAGAACAAATCAAGAACAATGGAACCAGCTACATTAAGTTTCTCTATAAATATAAATTACTAGATGACCTTAACCATGTTTATCAATTGGCTCAGGACCTCCCTGTAGTCAGATATCTTGGACCTTCTGTAATATTTTAGCCATTAGCAACTAGAACACTAAATCATTTTATTTCTCAAGTTCATGTTCTCTGTGATGACATTAACTTTTTCTATTTTCTCTCAATGTCTGTTATGAATGCATTTCTGTGCACATTCTGCACTTGTCAATGAAATCAGAATCATCTTGGATGCTGCCAAAGAAACTGAAACAACATCTTAGTAGTACAGCTCAACTAAGCACAAGATAGGACCTAGGAGGCAAAATGCCTAAATGTACAAAGAGGGTGGCGTTTAAGAGAATGCATACATCCCTTTGAATTACACAAACAACATTAAAAGATTAAATTAAACACAATCATGTTAGACTAGCACTTTAGGAGGAAAATTCAACGAGAAGACCTCAGGAAAAAGTACCTATCATTTCGATTAAGTCGAGCACCAAAGTAGAAAGCAACGGAAAGCAACCACGAATCAGTGTGCACGGCGACCAAAGACAGCCAATCTCTCCGGATCATTCCGTCCCTTGCAAAATTTATCCCCAAAGCAGGTTCTGGCAGCTCGGGCGGGACTTCCTCTGCCGGCAATGCCACTTCCCACTTCTCATTTGGATGTCCATACAAGCACAAATTATCCTTTTCTACAAGTAAAAAGATTCACAATTAAATCTGAACAAAACCTTTTGAAAAACAAAAATAAAATAAAATACTGTGTAATACAAGTAAAGTCAAATACCTGGATCACAAAGTGAATAAAAATCATCGACATCTGCCCGCGAAAGAGAGTGATTGATAAGCAAATTGACAAAGTAAATACTAAAACTAAAAAATTATCTCATGCACGGAGTCTAACAGACTAACCAGAGGTAAGAGCGCCGATGACAGCGTTTCGACGAGCATTGAAGTCCTTGAAAATCTCTTCAACGGTACGGGGACTAGATGCAATCGACGCCATTCACAGTATTAAGCTTCAATCACGAGGAGCTTGATCAAGTAAATTCTCTGTGCAAGAAGAAAAGCACCGCTTTATTGAGTACTGACTACAGTTACTGTTACACCAAGAAAGAGATAACTAGAAAGTATCACCAAAATGGGACAAGATATTCAAACCTCTATTCAGTCTCTTCTCGGGAAACATAGAGAGACGAGATAACGGAAATCCAGCAGCGCCGACGACGAAATTGCGCGGTGCGGTTTGGGGGTTTCAATATAAGCGGTGGAAACCAGAAGCGCTTTTCGTTTTCTTTGATTATCTTTTTCCTTTGCTCCGACGCGACGCGTTCTTCGTTTTCTCTCGGGACGGGCCGTGGTAACGTCCGCTTTTGTCGTTTAGACTTATGTTCACGAGGTTTTTAATGGTACTTTTATAGGAAAACTAATGTGTGTTGATTGGTATTTTTTATCTTACTTTTTTAGTTTCACTTTGATTTAAAATCTTTTTTATATATAATTTTTTTTATACAATATCATTTTACTTTTCGTAAATTTATTCTATATCGATTTATTTTAATTTTTATTTTATTTATAAAATTGATCCAAATAAAAAGAAAATATGTTTTAAAGAGTTTTTTAACCGGTCAAAGAAGGATATTTTAGGAAATAATATAATTTAAATTATTTTTTTTTTATCTTCCATCTTTATTTTTTAATCTTTTTTGCACCATTGGTCCTCAAATTAAATCAAAAATAAAAAATTTTGATTACAATTGGATTTAAACCTTAGCCCTTATATTTAAACAAAAAAACTTAACCAACTCAACCATCAATAATTTTTATTTTATTTTCACATTTAATTATATATTATTTTCAATAAAATTCTCATCAAATATTAAATATAATCTCACAATAAATCATTCACATATATTTGTATTAATATATGCATTAAAGTTGTTTGTAAAATACAAATATATAAAATTAATATGTGAATGATTTATTGTGAGATTATATTTAATATTTGAGAAGAATTTTATTGAATATAATATATGATTAGATGTGAAAATACAAAAAAAAAAATATTGATGGTTGAGTTGATTAAGCTCCTCTCACTTAAATATAAGACCTAATGTTCAAATCCTATTGTAAGCAAAACTTTTTATTTTTAACGTTTAATTTCAAGACCAACGACGTTAAAAATAAAAAGGTAGAAGACTAAAAAAGATTAAAAAAATAAAAATGGAGGACAAAAAATGATATTTTAAATTATAAAATTCCTAAAATACCCTTATTTGACATGCCAAAAAACTCTCCAAAACATTTTTCTTTTTATTTGTATCAATTCTGTAAAAAATAATAATAATAAAAGGTGGAGGACCAAGAAAACTAAAATAAATCTATATGGACCAAACTCATCAAAAATAAAATGGTGGAGGATAAAAAAAACTAAAAAAAAAGATTTTGGATTAGACTTATAAAAACAAAAAAGGTGGGGGACAAAAATATCAATCTTCGGCATTACTATTTTGTTAGTTAGAAATTAAATGTTTTAATTTGATTTGTATGTATTGTAATAAATTTTTTTTGATTCATTAATTTTAACACTGTAATACTTTTTTAATAAAATTTTAATTAAATTTACAAATAAAATATTTAATTTTGGACATCTCAAAATAAAAAATAAAAAAAATTTTTTTTTAAAAAAATTATTTAATTGAGGTTGGATCTAGTATACGAGGGTTTGAATCGATTATATAAATACATATAATAAAATATAATTTTTGTCTACATATATAATATATATTTTTCTATTATTATTTAAACTTTAATCTTTTATTTGATTATCAAATTTTAAATATTTCTTGTCTGAGTTTTATAATTATTATTTGATAATTAGTTTGATAGGTTATTTTAAATTTATCCATTTTTTACTTGAATTTTTTTTTATTTACTTAAACTACTTTCTTTGATATATTTATAAGTATAGTAGACCATAGGTAAAGTGGCAAGTGCATCAATCATAAATCTTGAGAAAAAAAAAATCATAAAAATGGATCGGATATACTTGATAGGAGACTCGAGAATTGGTGGATAGGATTTGAGTCATACATTTACTAATCGAGTCCAGCGTTGAAGTAATTAGTTTTGGACCCATTTAATACTATTTACACCATAATTCTATACCACTTCTACTTTACTAATACAAGTATTTTTTAATTATTTTCAAATATATTGTAGAAAGTAAATCTTAAAAAAGTAAACTAAACCTGGGATATATTTTATATTCTTTTTATTGTCGATTATTTTTATTGATGATGTAAAAGATGATATCTACCTTTAAAAAGTGGCTCATTTGCCACACTTTTTTTTTCCTCTCCTGTTTTTATGGAAAGATAGGCGTGATAAAAAGAAGAAGAGATTAACATTAAATAAGGGTAATTAAATTAGCACCCAAAGGTGAGACCAAGTAATTCGAAGGTGCAGGTTGTATACTGTAGGTCGTGGGTTCAACTGCTATTAGCAGTATAGTCGAGATGCTTGCGGGAGCCATATGTACCCCTAAACTCTATAAATAGGATCTTATGCCGCATTCATTGATTCACTCTCATAGAAGATCAATAATATTCTTTCTTTATAGTCTCTCTCGATTCTTTAGTTATAATTTCTTTATTTAGTTTATGTTATTACTTCAATCTTGGTGTACTGAAGACTACTGTGAGACAAGTTCACAACACATTATCAGTATCAGTCTCTACCATTGAAGTTCTAGAGTTTGACCAAGACAAAGGAAAAAATGAAATATTGTTCTATCCCTAAAACTCCATGGCAAACCTTACAAAACTCGAATTTTTAGCTCTTGACATCTCTGGAAAGAACTATATATAATGGACACGAAATGCTCAAATTCATCTTGATGCAATGGGTCTGGCAGACACAGAAAATAATGATTCATCATCACAAAATCATTCAAAAGTCATGATTTTTCTCCTTCATCATCTCCATAAGGATCTAAAGATAGAATATCTTACTGTGAGAGATCCACATGTTTTGTGAAAGGATCTAAAAGAAAGATTTGACTACAAGAAGATGGTCATTCTACCAAAAGCACGGTAAGATTTGATGAACTTAAGGTTACAAGACTTTAAATCTATAAGTGAGTATAACTCCACAATGTTTAAAATTTCCTCTCTATTGAAATTTTGCAAAGAGAATATCACTGATGTTGGCTATGTTAGAGAAAACATTCTCTACTTTCCAGGCCTCAAATACTGTCTTGCAACAACAATATCGAGAGAATTGTTACAAGAAATATGTTGTTGATGAAAAATCATGAAACTTAACCAACAAGTTCTACTCCACTATCTAAAGTGCATGTAGTTAGAACCCATGGTCATGACCGTGGACATGGACTTGGTCGTGGTAGAAATCATCCATATAATCATGGTGATCAGAATAAAGCATCAGGAGCAAAAAATTAACTAAAATCACCTGAAGTGGTCAAAAAACAATGAGAAAGGAAAATGGAAGAAAGTGGATCTAAAAGATCATGAAGATAGATGTTATTGATACTATATGCAAGGATATTGGTTTTGTACCTTTCACATGGCAAAGCACCTTGTGGAGTTTTACCAAGTATCAATTAAGAAAAAGGGCAAAAATCCTGAACCAAATTTTACTTCCCAAAATTCAACTCTCAATGCTGGTGATGATAATAATCTTGATAATGCCATTGTTGATGTAACTCGCCTAGATGTGGTTGACTTCTTTGAGCATCTAGAAGGAAGAGTCGGCCATTTGATTGGTGACAGAAGTGTCCAAAAGAAATGAGAATTATATGCAATGGCTCTTTCTCGTTTTTTTTTAGTTAAGTTTTATTTCTTTGTAATAATATTTAGTGATTTATTTCAAATTTCCTTTGTAATAGAAATTTATTTATTTAAGTATTTTAATGTGTTCAAATTCTTATTCCTAATTATGACTCTAAAGTACTACTGATGATATTTGCCTTATCAATAGTGGAACTATGCACACTATATTAAAAGCGAGAGATATTTCTCTTGCTTGAATATGGGAGAAACAAACATTTTTACTATAAATGGTAGTGCAAAACTGATTGAAGGCTCCGGAAGAGCTAGTATTTTACTCTTTTGAGACACAATAATTGCCATCAATAACTCATTATTTTCCTTTAAATTTAAAAGAAACTTATTGAGTTTTAAGGATATCCACTGAAATAGATATCATGTTGAAACAATAGAGGAAAATAACCTTGAGTATCTCTGTGTTGCTCAAACTATCTTCGGAAAGAAATCTATCTTGGAGAAACTACCATGTCTTTCTTCGACCTATATTACGCAAAGGTTGATACAGTTGAAGTGTATTATTTAGTAAATCCAAAGTTTACTGATCCTGCTACATTTAGCATTTGGCATGACCCTTTTGGTCACCCAAGATCAATTATGATAAAAAAAATAGTTGAGAATACACATGGCAACTTATTGAAAGGTCAAAAGGTGTTGAATAAGTATTCTTGTGCTGCTTGGTCTCAAGGAAAATTGGTTATTAGACTATACCAAGCAAAAGTGGGAGATGAATGTCGTGCATTTCTAGAACGTATTCATGATGATATATGTGGGCCTATTCACCCACAATGTGGGCAATTTAGATATCTTATGGTTTTAATTTATGCATTGACCAGATGGTAGTATGTTTGTTTTTTATCAACTCTCAACTTGGTATTTATGAGATTACTTACCCAAATAATGCAACTAATTATTGTTCTCATGCCTTTGATGCTTATTGCATGTCAATTGGCATTACCGTTGAACATCCCATAATGCATGTTCACATTCAAAATGGTTTACTTGAATCATTTATTAAGGATTACAATTAATCGCTAAACCACTAACGAGAATAAATCTCTCTATATCGGCTTGAGGTCATGCAAGTTTGCATGATGCAGCACTTTGTAGGTAAATAGATCTGGAATCCACAAAGAAAAACTAGATCTAAAACCTGATTTTTTTTTAAAAATTACATACAATAGAGAAATGATACCTTTAGATTGAAGATTGTAGATCGGTCATTACTTTCGTTGTATTTGGATAGCAATTTACAATGCTTAAGATCTTCCAATCTATTCCCTATGATCAAAGTTTTGGGTGATCAAAACTAGGAATGATGAAGAAGAAATATTGTCTCTTGAGAGAGGAGGCTAGGGTTTCGTAGACAAAATGATTGAATGACCCTAATTGCTAGTTATAATAGGATATATATATATATATATATATTTATAGACATCCTAGAATAAAATAATTAGTGTATTGGCTACTATGGGTCAAGATTAATTCATTGTAAGAAACCCATTTATTTATTTTTAGTCCAAGTCCAAATATAATTAATCTTATGGACCAAA
>JAWZTD010022387.1:0-17861 GCA_035221335.1 Echites panduratus
TCCTCGTTATAAATTAAAGTTTGTTGAGTGGAGTTTCGGAAAGATATATCCTGAGGATGTGGTAGAATCTATGTCTTGCAAAGTTAGGACAACATTTGAAAGATTGTTCAATTATTATAGGATATTTTCTGTTCAAATATGGAAATTACAGCCCCATCATCCTCCCAAAACATAGCTGATAATAATTCCATGTTCCAAGAAAAAGACGAGAGAAATTCATTTGCATTGGAATTTGATAGGGATATGAATGAAGAAGATAGCATGGAAAAAAAAATCTGAATTGGATCAATACTTGTTGGAGCATAGAGAAAAGATGTCTTCTCAATTTGATATTCTTAATTGGTGGAAGGTTAATTCAACCAAATATCCTATTATTGAAAAAATGACTAGAGATGTGTTGGCAATTCCTATCTCCACAGTTGCTTCTGAAAGTGCATTTAGCACAGGTGGGCATGTAATTGATACTTATAGGAGTTCATTGACTCCTAAAGTGGTTGAGGCTTTAATATGTTCAGAGAATTGGTTCCGTTCAAAAAGATAAACATGGATACGGAGGAACTTGTGGATGAAATTGCAAAAATTGAATTGGGTAAGTATTTTTTACATTATCTGTTTGCTTAATACATGTTCTAACTTCGAATTTTTTTATTGATTTTTTCAGAAGAAGAACCAAGTACAACTGCTTAATCTATATACTTTATTGAAGTGACTATTTTTCAAGTAAGAACTTAAACAATAATTATAATATCTTTCAATAATTGTCTATAGATCTTTGGTTTTTATATATTTTTTTAACTATCTTGCTCTTGGATTTTATTATTGTACAGATCTTTGATTTCTGCTCAAGTATCTTATTTGTATTTGTGCAGAGTTCTGAATACTTCTATGTATTCCTAGTTTGTGATTACTGGAATTTTCAAAGATTGTTGAGGTGGAGTAGAATTTATGGGAGCTATGTGCAATGGATTGTATTATACACTCTTTAAGCTTGTCTGGAAATATAAAATTAACTGCAATTTTTGTGGTAGAGTTCCAATGTAATAGAAGGCTCAAAGCCTGGTATTATTTTATTTTGTACATTGGAATGATTTATTCTGTGGCAGTGTTGAATGTTGATGAGTGTAGGGTTTTTTTTTTTTTGCCACTGTTTTTTTTAATTTGTTGGTCTTATAGAAATTAATGTAGTATTGAACTTTAAAAAACTTAGTATAATCTTATTATTGGGCTTTTACAAATTGGGCACAAAAAAAATATAAAATATAAAATATAAAAAGAAATTTTTTTAAAAAAATCGGTTTGGATTCAAACCGAACCGCTCAAAACCGATCAGTGAGCGGTTTGATTCGGTTTGATTAATCTCTATTAATAAAAACCGACGGTTAGGATTTTTATAAAACCGATTAATATGGTTCGGTTTTAAAAATTGGTCAAAACCTATCAAACCGAACCGCTGAACACCCCTAATCAGGGGTCATTATTGGGTCATTGATTTAATCATTACCAACCCGTACTATTGGCAGTTTAATATGCCTTGAGCCAAAAGCTAATCATTATTATTAAATGACCAGTCAAAATTCTACTTTACTATTATTTTAGTAAAGGAATCTTGACCTGTTTCCTCATTATTGAAATGAGGTAGGGTACAAGAACCACTTGAGAAAAAGTGTCAGAATGCTGAATAAATAACATCATAGTTCCAAGTGACGAACTACGTTGGCTTTGATTCTTCCATCCTTGAAATAAGATACATAGGCAGCAAACTCATTTTGCTTCAAGCCATTTTTCACTCACATGAAATAACAGGAGAAAATTGAAGAATTCCTTCGGGTTTTACTTTGTCCAAATTCAGCACTATCATCTTTGGCGCCCACCGTGGGGCAGAGTTATTTTGGAATTCTTTGGTTCTTCTTATTAACATATTTCTGAGCTTAAAAATGTCTTCATTTCGCAACGAAGTTGGGCCACCTAAAAATAAAGGAAAAATGTCCAAACGTTCCAGACGCGTCCAAGAAAATGCAGATGTTGAGGTAACAGGCATGCAACTGAACGAAATTCATACGCAAGATACTCCAATTCTTGTGGTCTCAACAGCAGAAGAGATGAATGCTGACGGACCTCAGGTTCATTTGATAGAGACATACTCTATCAAATGAACCAAACTCTACAGCAATTGGCTGCTTCCCTGTCCATAAATTCTGGTTCTAGATCTCAGAGCACTAGAACTAGAACACAAAAAACTCAGCGTTCTTCAAGGGACCTCCGTCATTGTCTAAGTAAGTCAAGAGACACAGAAGCTTCTTCAACCCCACTTCTACGAGATACAGAGGGACCTGAAGTTCCCTCCCCCCCTCCATAGTCAAGAAGATCTGAGAGATCACCTATTGAGATGAAGAAACCAGTCTTAACAAAGAGAAAAAAATAGGGGAAGAAACCCGCAAGACTAGCACTCAATACCATGAGGCTGACCCGAAGGCCTTTGTTGGTCCTGCCACCGACAAAGTAGTCAGCAGTCAAGCCCAGGCGTGTCAAGACAGTCTACAAACTGCTTACCCTTCTGCATCAGCAGAAGCACGGGCATTGGCAGTCCCTTTGGTTATATCACCACTGTCCGTTGAAATCAGGCAGAGACCAATCCCTCCAGGTTTCAGACTCCCATCAAACCTGACTAAATATGATGGTACAACGGAGCCAAAATACCACCTGATGGATTTTGTGGAGTACATGGAGGTCCACACTTATGAGGATCATGTGTATTGCAGGACCTTTCCCCTGACATTGACCAAAAAAGCTATGTCATGGTTCAGGTCCCTGCTTGAAGGATTAGTTACTTCTTGGAAAGAGCTGCAAGAGCTATTCCTAAAAAATTTCCAAGCCAGTGGCAAATGCAAAAAAGACCTACAAAGACTCTTTGAAATAAGGCAAAAACCTGATGAGTCCACTAGGCAATATTTTGAACGCTTCAATGATGAAGCGGTTGAAATTGAGGAGAAAAATGATTTGGTCTACATATCAGCTTTCAGGAGTGGGCTGAAAAAGGGATACATCACTTCCCGTCTGGCAGAACAAAATCCTCAAACCATAGCCTGCATGCAGGTTATTCTTGAGGCACTCATTAGGGCTGAAGAAGACAACAAGGCAAAAGATTTCTCTTCCCCTGCTGGTGCAAAGATAAAGGAGGACAGAAGATCAACTCCTATGTCAACTTTTCAAAACAAGAAAAGACCCCGAGAAATTCTGACCAGAACACCGGGGGATGAAAAGAAACCAAGAGGATTTGACTTTACACCCACTCCGTTGAAAATCCCCAGAACCGAACTCCTCATGAAGGTGGAAAAATCTGGAATCCTGACAGCTCAGAAGCCTATTAAAACTCCACGACAAAAACGTGATCCAAACCACTACTGTCATTTCCACCGGGATATTGGTCATAACACTGAAAGATGTTTTGACCTGATAAAACAAATTGAAAAAGCCATTCAGCAAGGTTACTTCAAATAGTTCATAGCTGAAAAAGCTGAGGAACGACAAAAGCAAAAGGAACAGGAAGATAAATCCCCTGTCGCGGAGTTGAACGCCATCGACCATTCAGGATTTCTTGAGGACTCAAAGAAGAGGAAAAGAGGGGACGTCCCTTTAATCATCTCAATACAAATTGGAGATTTACTGTCAGGAAAGTATTAATTGATTCGGGAAGCACAGTCAATGTACTGTATAAATCCTCCTTCGACAAAATGAAATCCCGAATGAGTCATTAAAGGAATCAGGAATAAACCTGATCGGGTTCACTGGCGATTCAGTCAGGATTCCAGGGGTTGTGAACCTGCGGACAGTAGCTAGGTCAGAAGAAGACGCTTTTGGCTCAGATCTAGAATACGCAGTCTTTGATATACAGTGTTCATACAACGCCATACTGGGCAAACCCGGATTGGTAGCTCTAAATACCCTGGTTGATCTTCCAAATTACTCATTAATTGTGAGGGGAAATTCCGCAACCTTTACCATCCACGGAGATCAACAAGCAGCTGCGGAATGCTATTTGAGCAGAACATGTTCAGGAAATGCAAATCCTGAAAGGAAAGTTCCTTTGGGAAATGAAAAACCCGAAGGAAAAACCACTGTGGATGACCCAGTTCTTAATCCTGGTCTTGACAATCAAGAAAGGATTCACGCCTCAGATGGTTTTGAAATGTGCTACCCTAATCCTCGCTTCAAGGAGAAAGGGATTAAAATTGGGAAATTCCTTCCCAGTGACCTGAGTCAGGAATTAGAAAAATTCCTAACAGAAAACTTGGATGCTTTTGGATGGACACCCACTGATCTCAAAGGAGTTCATCCTTCAATTGCTAAGCATAAAGTGGGGTTGATACCAAACACAAAGTCGGTCAAGCAAAAGAAGAGAGCCTATGCCCCAGAAAGCGTAGAAGTTATCAAAAGAGAAGTCAAAGCACTGCTCGATGCGAATATCATTGAAGAAATTCAATATCCCGATTGGCTCTCAAATCTCGTTGTATTGAAAAAGCCAAATGGACAATGGAGGATGTGCATTGATTTCACTACTTTGAATAAATTTTGCCTGAAGGACTCTTACCCCCTGCCCAGAATTGACAACCTTGTAGATGCTACATCCGGGTTCGAATATTTGTGTTTTCTAGACGCTTACAAGGGGTACCATCAAATCCCGATGGATGAAAAAGACAAGTCCAAGACCTCTTTCATTACCGAAGAAGTTACCTTTTGTTACACAAAGATGCCTTTTGGACTTAAAAATGCAGGGGTAGAATTTCAGAAAATGGTGGATAAAATCTTCAAGGATCACATCGGGAAAAACATGGAAGTATACGTTGATGACATGATCATCAAATCCAGAACGACTTCCTCCTTCCTCTCTGACATCAAGCATGTATTCCAAACTTTGAAGCTATCAGGAATGCTCCTGAATAATGAAAAGTGTACCTTTGCTGTAAAATCAGGAAAATTCCTCTGGTACAGGATATCTGCTAGAGGAATTGAAGCAAATCCTGAAAAGATTCAGGCATTGATAAACATGAGTCCCCCAAAGAATGTAAAAGAGGTACAGAGATTGGCTGGTAAGATGGCGGCAGTAGGGAGGTTCATCTCAAGACTTGCGGACAAAGGAGAAAGATTTTACAATCTTCTCAAAAAACTCAACAAGTTTGAATAGACCCCTGAATGCCAAATAGCATTTGAAAGGCTTAAAGCATACTTGGCTAAACCTCCATTGCTTACAACTCCTCAAACAGTAGAACCTCTTCAGCTTTATTTAGCACAAAGCGAAAAGGCTGTGAGTTCTGTTCTACTTTGTGAAAGGGAGGGAAAGTAACTTCCCATATTTTATGTAAGTAAGCTATTGCATGGAGCTGAAATAAAATATCATGAAGTGGAAAAGTTGATTTATGCTGTGGTCTTAACGGCTAGGAGACTCCATCCATATTTCCAAAGTCACATCATTACAATAAGGACTAATGCCACTCTCAGGCAAGTTTTTAACAAACCTGAAATTTCAGGAAGAACAATGAAATGGGCTTTTTAAAATTATCAGGATATGAAATTCATTTTGAACCAAGAAATACCATTAAAGCTCAAGCTCTAGCAGATTTTGTTGAAGAGTGCACCAGAGAAATCTCTACTCGATCCGGAATCCCCCACACTCCTGATACAGATACTTGGATTATGCACACAGATGGATCCACCAAAAAGAATAAGGCAGGAGCAGGAGTTCTCCTAAGTCAGGATCGGGTTTCAACCTTCAAACAATGAAGCTGAATATGAAGCTTTGTTATCAGGACTTCGACTAGCGAATCAGCTAAGTATCAGAAAACTAATGGTAAAAGTAGATTCTCAAGTAATCTGGGGACACGTATCAGGACAAACTAAGGCTAAGGATGAAGGTATGAAAAAATATTTAGAGAAAACAAAGCAATTGATTCCTCATTTTGATCAGTTTCTATTGAGCATATTCCCCGAGGGGAAAATGCATACGCAGATGAATTGTCTAAACTAGGAACCAGTGAAAACACTCTTAGGTTCCATTATGCTCTAGAGGGCATCACTGCTAAATCAATCAGCCAGTAGGAGTGCTATATCACCGATTCAGGAAATGACTGGAGAGCCCCCATAATTTCTTTTTTAAATGATGGGACACTCCCCAATGATAAAGTCATATCCAAAAAGGTTAGGAGATGGGCTCCCAAATATATCCTGAAGGAGGGGCAGCTATACGAAAGATCATACATCTGGCCCCTCTTGAAATGCCTTGGTCCTCAGGAATGTTCTTACGTCCTAACTGAAGTTCATGAGGGAATATGTGGAGGACATATATCTGCAAGAATCCTAGCCAAAAGAATACTCCGTCAAGGGTATTATTGGCCAACAATGGCAGCAGATGCAGAAGATCACTTCAGGAAATGTCCTGATTGCCAGAAAAACAAAAGTTTGGACTCTGCCCCAGCTGTCAACTATCATCCTAGTACAGCTTCAATACCATTTGACATGTGGGGAATAGATATCCTTGGTCCATTTCCTAAAGCAATAGGAGGTCTACAGTTCCTCATTGTGGTAATTGAATATTTTACCCGATGGATTGAAACTGAAGCAGTAAGCATCATATCAGGAAAGAAAGTCTAATCCTTTGTGTGGAGATGCATTATCTGTGGATTTGGTATTCCAAGAGTAATAATTTCTGATAATGGATGACAATTTGTGGGAAGCCTATTCAAAGATTTCTGTGAAAATCTTGGTATTGAGCAAAGGATAACTTCTGTTGGGTATCCCCAGACAAATGTTTTAGCATAAGTAAGTAACAAGACGTTGCTACAAGGAATCAAGAAAAATCTTGGAAGATACAATAAAAATTGGGTAGAAGAGATTCCCAAAAGTATTGTGGGCTTACAGAACAACTCCAAGGACTGGAACCGGTGAAACTCCATTCAGTTTGTGCTTTGGAGTAGAAGCAATACAACCAGTAGAGATCGGGGAACCATCTCTCAGGATAATGCAATATGATTTTGAGGAAAATCAGATAAACAAAAGGACAGAATTAGACCTGATTGAGGAAGCCAGATCAGAAGCATTTCAGAAAGATCAATCCTATAAAAAGGCAATCGCATCCAGGTGTAACAGTAAAGTTAAACCCAGAAGATTCCAGGAAGGCGATCTGGTTTTGAAAAAGGCTGATGTCGCCAAACAAGGAAATTTGGGAAAACTTGACCAAAAGTGGGAAGGACCATATCTTGTTCTGAAAACAAGAGAAAATGGGAGCTACATTCTCTCATATCTAAATGGTCACCAACTTTTAAGGCCGTGGAATACTTATAACTTGAAAATGTTCTATGTATAACAGATGGTACTGGTTTCCACCTTCTGTGAAGAAAAATCCTGAAAGGATGTCGTTCAGGTTTATACAATCTCAGGTCTATACAATCTGGTTTCCTTCTTCTGTCAAGAAAATCTTGAAAGGATGTCGTTCAGGTTTATACAATCTGGTTTAATTCTTCTGTCAAGAAAATCTTGAAAGGATGTCGTTCAGGTTTATACAATCTCAGGTTTATACAGTCTGGTTTCTATCTTCTATGAAGAAAGTCCTGAAAATGTCGTTCAGGAAATGGTTAGCTTCATCACTGTCAGGAACTATCACCAATCAATCATCAGGTTTCATGAATGACAGTCCATCAGGCACCTCTTTTGGAACATCAAACTGCTGATTATAATCCTTTTCTGTGATAGAGTACAATGAAATCCTGATTAGTGTTGAGAAGACAAGAAGCTTTCTAGTTTCTTGACTTAAAGCTGAGAAAATCAACATTTTACATCATTGCATTAGAAACATGACATCCATTGCTCAATGGATGATTTCTTTCCTTAAGAGCAAGCATATGAATACCACTTTATAATACTTCACCTCAATGAAGGTTCTCAGCAATTTAGGACAAGTAACAGGGAGAAAGACTGTAACAGTTTTTACCTTCTGATTTTCATCATTCAACCCGTGCTTTATAAGTCTCACCAAGGATTGTTCTTATTGTAAATTATCATTCTTTATTAGAGACTTTGGGATTTCAGATGATATGATCAGTTTCCATCAAAGGTGTCAAGATTTCCAGAAGTTGAAAAAAACTTTCTGTTTTATTGGGAGTTTCCAAGAATACCATGACAACATGACCAAACTAAAAAATTATGATCCTGATGCTTCGGTTCTTAGTCTGATATATGATCATGATGTGTCAGTTTCAGACCAAATATTATTTCTTGGTTCCATTTTTAATTCAAGAGTTATTTGGATATTCCAAGTGCTAGAAAGATATCGGGAATTATAAATTCAGAAGAGAAGCAATAAACTGAATATATATATTCATCAAAAAGATGTGTGTTATACAAGTCAACTTTACAAAGAACAAGAACAGGAAGCTATCCTAATCTACTTCTCCACTGCAATAGTGTCTTCATGGGCACCTCCAAGTTTCTCCTTCAAGGCATTGATCTCCTCCTTGAGAGCCTTGATCTCTGCTCTCTTGACCTTGACTTTGCTCTTCGATTTTGGCACTTTGTTGGCTTGCTTTTCCAGAATGGATATCTTCTGCTCAGCTTTCTTGGAATCAGTAACCAACTTACCAGTGATAGAGATGTAGTTATTCTCTTTAACTGCAAAGGAGAAGTACAAATCCTTCAGGTCAGCCTCCAACTTCTCAGCAGTATCCTTCCCTGTCAAACCTAGTATCTTCAAACCAGATTGAGCAGCGACTTTTTGCTCCAGAACAGTCTTCTCGGTTCGGAGTTCTGCTTTTTCTTTCTCCAAATCTCTCACAGAACCCTCCAAACTGCTTTTAAGAATCTTGTAAGATCCCATAAACTCTTCCAAATTTCTACATTTGGCAGCCTCGAAGTCTTTAGCATCTGTTAGGAACTCAAGTTGTTGCTCCAAGTCTGTTACTTTTTGGCCTTGGCTGGAAACCTGACCATCCAGGATTTGCCTCTTATACTCTAGAATGTCTACTTTTGTCAGGAGATTGGCTCTATCCTTCTTTAGCTGTTCATTTTCATGTCCCAAAACAGTAATCTCTTGATCCATTCTCTCACAATGGATGGACATTCCTGTGCATATGGCTCCATTCTGCAAAAAATAAAAAAATGATGATAATATGTCATGAAAATTAGAGAAAGACATTATCAAACATCAAGATATATATACAAAAAACATGTCTTACCATGACACTCATAGCGGGCAGCAACTCAGAAAAACCCTGACTCCCTAAGCCTGAAAGCACCCTGGCATTATCAACCAACTTGCTGTTTCTAGTCCTTAACTCCCAGAACTTTACAAAATTAGCAGTAAATGACAACAGCTCCTTGGTAAAGGAGGATTGTGAACCAGATTGGGTAGGGGCAGGCTGATTCTCTTCAGGAATATCCTCTCCCATATCAGGAAACACTTCCTTCCCTCTTCCCTTGGATGATTCAGTGTCAGGCTCCAAACCAATGTAAACTTCTTCGATGATCCCCTTGCCTTTAGTTTTAGCACTGTAGCTGGATCAGGAATTTTCACCTCAGGATTCTTGCCTCCAATCTTTTCCATGGCTTCAGGGATCAGTGATACTTCAGTGCCTACATTTCCTGAATGCTCAGAAGCAACTCCTTCAGCCTCTGATTCACTACCAAAGACATCATGAATGGCCTTGGCTTGACTCTCCGGGACATCTTCAAGGCCCCCAGTCCCACTCCTTTCTGAAGCAATTGGGACATCAGGTTTCTGAGGATGCAAGCTGGCAACTTCAGGATCTCCTTCCTTCTCAGGACTTGGGACCTTAACTCCTTCAATTCTTTCAAAGGCCCCTGAAGTATCAGCTTCATCAAGTTGCACTTTCCTGCCCCATTCAAGGGGAATCTCTTTCCCATCAGGAGACTTCATCCTTATAAGCCATGCATCCAGGGCAATATCGAGGCTAGTGCTCGGTGATGATATCTGTGAAGGAGAAGTTCGAGTTTTATCTCCACCCCTCTTCACCCTCCTATGTATTAAAGGCTCATCGGAAGAAAACGAGTCTTCAACACTAGCTTCAGCTTCAGGAATTTCAGGCACTGGAGAATCAGCTCTACCCCTTTTCCTTTGCTGTCTGGGAGGAGAAACTTTAGATGACACAGCAGGTTTGGAAGATGAGGCCCCTTTAGATGATGCAGCAGGTTTTAATGATGAAGTTTCCCTGCTAGTCCCCCTTGTAGAAGCAGGTGGCCCACTCGTTGCAACTGGAGCTGTGACACCTACTGTCTTCTTATGGAATTTAGGGAAGTTAATACCTAATAAATAAAAAAAAAGGTAAATTATCATCATCAAAATTGAAAGGTACAGGGAAAATCCTAAAAGGATGATAAGAAGCAATACTCACCCAGAAGCAAATTTGGACTCAATTCAGCAAAGGCGCTTAGTCCAGGTCATCCCAGAATTGACTCGTTCCACTGCTTTTGTTTAAGCTCCAACTTATCTAGTTGACTCTGCAATTTGGATAGGTGGATGGGAGTGATAATATTATCGACAGGGTCTTCATTGTAAGGGTGAATAAGGGTTTGAACAAGAAATCTAATTTGGGCTTCGGGTGCATCACTATTAAAACAGATGGACAGGAATTTATCCTTCCATTCCTTATTGGAACTGGGGTACTTCTTAAAAAACTTCATTTTCTGTTTGACGACAAAGAAACCACTGCTCTTAGCCCGAGTGGTGAAAGAGATTGAAAAGAAATGTCTGAAAAACTCTAAATAACAAGGGACCTCAGCCCTACAGCATATCAGGATGAACCCAATTATCATCTTGATAGCGTTAGGTCCCAGCTGCCAAAGAGGGATTGACCAAAATTGGAGAATATCGATGATCAAGGGATGAATTGGAAACCTCAAACCTGACTTTAGGCAGATTTCATGAACGAAAATCTCCAGTCGGTCACTATGGCTGGTCAAAACTGTAGAGGCGTCAGGAACCGACAGAGTATATCCTTGAGGGATATGATACTGACGAGCACTCTCCTCCAGTTTAGCCTTCGGGAACGTCGACTTTGTAAAAGCGTTACAGAAACCGTCTTTGTCAAAATCTTGGAAATCTGTATATTGATTCCCGACATCTTCAAGAGGGGCTATATATTGTTCTGTGGTAAAGTTCCTCGGACGAACAATGGAAGAACCAGAAATTCTTTTGGGAGCCATTCAAGAGTTGAATCAACGAAAGAAAATTTAGAAGGAATTTCACAACAAGGATTAACTAAGAAGATTGTCAGACGCGGCAAGCTATGGTTGTGAGGATTGTTCAAAGAGGGTTTATATTAATATACCAGTTAAAAGAATTTGAACGGACTACAGTTATGACTTTTGGGGGGAAGTGAAAAGTTGGAAGAAACTTTTCAAAGTCGTATTCCAATAAAACGCTTTCATGAATATCCCAAAGATAAAAAATGTTAATATTAAATATTAGCACTCTTTCAGGAAGGGATATGATATACATGAAATATTCCCAGAAATCCTGAAAGGACCAAAACCCGATCAAGTTCACTGTTCAGAAACCTGATCGGGTTCGCCGCCCAGAAACCTGATCAGGTTAGAAAACCCGATCAGAGCGACAACCCGGTAGGACCGAAAACCCTGAAGGAATCCACTATTGGACTTAATAATCAGGGGTCAATTATTGGGTCATTAATTTAATCATTACCAACCCGCCCTATTGGCAGTTTAATATGCCTTGATCCAAGAGCTAATCATTATTATTAAATGACCAGCCAAAAGGCTACTTTACTCTTATTTTAGTAAAGGAATCTTGAGTTGCTTCCTCATTATTGAAATGAGGTAGGGTACAAGAACCACTTGAGAAAAAGTGTCAGAATGCTGAATAAATAGCATCACAGTTCCAAGTGACGAACTACGTTGGCTTTGATTCTTCTATCCTTGAAGGAAGATACGTAGGCAGCAAACTCATTTCGCTTCAAGCCATTTTTCACTCACACGAAATCACATGAGAAAATTGAAGAATTCCTTCGGGTTTTACTTTGCCCAAATTCAGCACTATCAGTTGTAAAGGAAATGGAAAAGAAATACCCAAAAAGTTCCAAGTAGTTCGGGACAAATTAGGATGAAGGTGATAATTATCCTAAATTCCTAATAGAATTCGGATTTAGCTGCATAATGGAATTGACCAAAATTTGAGAATATCCATGATTAGTTGGTGCAAAGAAAACCTGATGCCAGCCTTCAAAGCTATCTCCAAAATGAACATTTCTGCTTCTTCAATGTTCTGAACCAGAAAGACTGAGTTTGCAGGGGCGGATAGTGAATACTCATTTGGGATGAAGTGTAATTTTATGCATCATTCAAGTTTAGCAATCGGGATTGTGGATTTGCTAAAAACCACACAAAATCTATCCTTATCAAGGTCAGAGAAATCAACAAATTGGTTCTCAATCATCTCTCTGGGAGAAAGGTACTATTTATCACTAAAATTTCTTGAAAAAGCAACAATGGAGGTTCCAGAAACTCATCTGGGATCCATTTTTCAAGTGCAGATTTTGAAGAAAGAAGATATCTTTTTGAAGAAAATATCTTTTTGGAGGGCAAGATTGTCAAATAACTCAAAATCACGAAGGAGAAAAATGAATAGTTGGATGATAAAGGTTTCATAAAAACGAAAAAGCATCTTGGATCAAATTGTGTCAATAAATTTTGGATTAATGGGTTAATTAAGTCATTATAATATTCTGATAAATATTTTATAACTTAAATACCATTGAAATTTTTTAAATATTTAAAAATATTAAATAGTTTAAATTCTAAAGTGATTGAAAATATAATATAATAATTATTATTCTAGATAACACATCAAGTTAATACTATGTCCTTTTGGAAATATGTGATAATAATTATTGTGTTTTTTAATGTATTAATATTTTTTTACCAGGATTTCATTTTCTTTTATCCGATTAAACTATTTCACTTCTACTTATTCTATTCCTTCATAAATCAAGGCAGGAAATAGTAGAAGCATCTTCCTCTTCCTTGATTTTTTTTTATTTCTCTTCCTCTTCCTTTATTTTTTTCATCATCTTCCTCTGTTTTTTTGTCAAGTTTTGCCAAAATAAAAAAGAAAAAATTATCTTTCATCTTTTTTAATTTCTTGTCATTAAAAGCATGCAATGCAATAGTGTTTGTTGAAGTTTGTAAATTTTTTGTAATTGTTCTATGAAATTTGACTATTGAGGTGCATGAAAATGGAGGGAAATCGTTAGAGGGAAAATTATGGTGGAAGTTGGTAAAAATTTCCCTCCAAATATAAAAGGGTATAATTGAAATTTAACATTTTCATAAAACATTTGATCTAATAAAACCTAGATCAATTTGTGCCAATAAGCACTACCCTTATAAAAATGCTCTCATGATATTCCAACAATAGGATCGTTTCGCACGAAGATGAATAAGGAGTTGAATTTGAATCAACATGAAATTCAAATGAATAGTTGTTTGAATCTTAACGGAAGCTATAGTTGCTTGAAGTGTTAAATACATTTAACACTCTCTCTTTCATGAAGGGGTATGATAGATAATTATTTAACATTCCTATTTTGGATAGTCGAGTCAACATGAAATGTCCAACTCGATTAATCAAAACCAAGTCAGGCCATAGGATTTCTAGTTAACGTTGATTAGGAAGTCAATTCTTCCATAAAGTTTTTAGATTTTTAATATATAACTGACAAGATAATTGGTTAGTTATTTGGAGATAAAATAAATATTCAGTTAAGGCCTACTATGTGATAGTGTAAAAGAAAAAACTGGAAAAGGGTGGTTGTAACTGTTCAAGCATCAAAGAATCATGGATTCTAGATAAAATAGATTCTAAATGACTATGATGTAACTATGTTGACTTTGATTTTTCTTGAAATGATAAAAAGATACGTAAGCGATAATTGTGTGTCAAACCATTGACACGGTTTCCATTTTTGATTACACAAATAACTATTTTTTTTACTCATTTATATTTCAAAAGTATCAATGTACATAAATTGTTTTGATTCATTCATAATATCCGTAATTTTTATTTTTATCTATTTATATACATAATAAATTTAAATATATTTATTTCTATCTAATCACCATATTTTACGATCATGTCATTTTTCTTACTTACAAGAAACATATACTTATTGTTTAATAATAAAATAATCATTTTAAGTTTATTTCAATTTGAAAAAAGTAAAATTAATAAAACTAATCATTTGCAGCAGGTGGAAGTTTAGTAAATAGTATCAGCTCTTTGACAATAATCGCTTTATTATCAGAACATTGAATTATTAAACATATTAATTAAAATTATTATCTGTACCTTGAAACATTCGTTTTTTTAATTTTTTTATAGAGGCTCTCTCCAAAAATTGAAGTGTGCTGGGGCGAGCACACGGTATTTTCTAGTAAAAGGTAAAAGAATAGTGAGCTCACATGGCTGCGCACCTTGAAACGTTATGAGGATCCGATTGGATACACCATTCGTTTGGATGGTGTCATCAAATTCCATAAAATGTATATTTAAATTGGAGTTCATTTTTTGTTCAAAAACGAAATTTTTTTTTAGAAATCAAATTAAACCATCTAGTTAAAATGGAATGTATAATTTTATTTTGATTTTTTGAACAAAAAATAACTCCAATTAGCATATACAATTTACATACTGATGGATGAATAATGGAGAATGGAGGGGGGAATGGTGAAACCAAACAGAGCCTTAATCTATATTTATATATTTTTGTTATTTCTTTCGTTTCAAAATAATTATTTTAAGGTGTTTTTTTAATTTTATAATATAAATTATTTTATTTTTATCAATATGATAATTTTTTATTTTTATTCTTTATGACACGCTTATTCATTTATTATAAAAAAATAGAAATATAATTAAAATAAGTAAAAATAATAATATTTTTGATGTAATATAATTATGTTTAATATTTTTAATTTATGTGAGGAGTATAATAATTTAATTTAATTTAATGAATGGTTGATGTTGAAACTTGAAATACTGTTAGAGAAGAAAAAGACTATCTAGCATAAAATAATCACTTAAGAAGACTTCGACCAGAAAAGATAATAAAAAAAAATAAAAATCAGTGGAATCCAAACTCTTTCAAAAATTAGGCAGCGTTTGGATTACAAGTATTTCGTCGGCAAGAGAACAAAAGAACAAGAGATCAACTTTTACCACGTGTTGCGCATATTTTGAAGGTCTTCTTTGAAAGTTAAAATCCGTACTCAACTCTCTCTTTCTCTGAAGACAACATTTTCATTTTCAAAATCAAAGGAGGATTGGATGAAGCTCCTTACTCAGAAAAAACGCCCATGCCCTCCTCCAACAATGGAGATTGGAGAATATAATCTTTTAGATTTCCTGGATCGGATCAGAAGGGGAGGTACGGATCCACAGTTTCCCTGGCATATGAGTATTGAAGTCGGAGCACTTCTACGGAAGGCTAAAATTCTTCAGGTATTTTTGAGTTGGGGAGGAAATCATGACACCGAAAACGGAGATTTGCAAGCGCTTCGTCTTCATATCGGAGCAGTTTTCAGAAGTGTAGATTTCGATATTCGACGTTGTTTTACACAATTCAACAGGATTTCATCATCACAGGGCTTCAGCTGGTGGTTATCTATGGATGATCTGATTTCAAGTTCTCTACGAAGAATTGAGCTTTTAGAGTCAGATTTCTCCAAAGTTTATGCACTGCTCTCAGCATTTTCCAACTCAACTACTCTTGGCGGGAATTGTGAAGCTGTAGTGGAAAATCTCAACTCTCTCTTGAAAATTATTGGAGATCCGCAATGGTATGAAGTTTATCCGATAAAGGTACAAATTGAAGCTGCTGAAAACCGCCTAACGTTTTTGAAAGATTTGATTGATTTTATTGCAAAAAGGTGCAATAAAATTAGAATGTTCAAAGACCTCATAATTCATGCCGAGTATCTGCTTGATAAACTGTCATGTCTCCTCTATCTAATTTTTTCTGTCAATGAAAAGAGGAACGATAAGATGAAAATGCATAAGATGAAAATGCATCTTTCATCTTATCTACAGAATTTCAGTCACCCACGTGTTAGACAGATGTATAGCAAAGCTCTTAAATCTTTGAATTCATCCATAGAAAATGATTCTATACGTTCTTGGAGTTTTCTTTGGAGTTTTATTAATTCTATTGGAGAGGATATACCGGAGCTTCCAGACATTAATTTTGGTTTCATTACATCTAGCAAAGAACAAATTTTATCCCTATATCGGGAGCTCAGATTACTTTTCTTAACTTTCGGAGGCTACAAATCATCAAAGACACGTGCCCCTTATCTGGGGAAAGAATATCTGAGCAAAGGAGATTGGATTCCGGAGCTTAACCAGATTTCCAATTATTTCCGGCCTCGTGTAATTGCTTCAATATTTGACATGGGTTGTCTTATTTACATGCTGCACAACAATCATCATGATGAAAAAACTGTACTTTTGGAGATGGAATTAGTTTTGAATTTGAAGGACTTTGTAAATTCTGCAAACGAAGTCTTCAGAAAAGCATATGAAATGTATATTCCAGAGCCATGGCAGCACAAGACTAAATTTCGAAGAATTACCAATCCAGAGGACATATTAAGTCGATTAAGGGAGATTCCAAATAGAATGATGTATGGGAGGGATTATGGAAGAGTGGTTATGTTTAAAGAGTCCTTAAGCCATTCGCTGCCTACTTTGGTTCAAATGTTTGACGTCCTTGCGAAGGAGATGTTGTCCCTAATTGAAACTATCAGAAACTTGACTTGGGAACAACTTCAATCCCAAATGATGCATTTAAATGATGTCAGAAGTATGGCAGAGAATTTCCTTGCATCATGTCTGCCTGAAATGCACAATAGCTTGAGATGCAATCTATGGCTGTTTGTCCTCATTGAAGACATTAAGGTCAAAAAAATGGAGTGTGAAAATCTTCGAAAAGAGATGGAGGTGGTTCGTGAGGCTTCGGTGCGAAAGCTCCCCAGAAAAACTGATCCCGAGGATGTGCCACAAGAAACTGGACACCAATTGATAACTGGTAAGACTTCAATCTATGAATCTATACTTTGTTGAAACTGGCTTCATTGTGAATTTCAATCATAATTTTGCAAATTTAATTTTGAGTTTCCCTTTCTGTATTAAGTTAATCAAATATACAAACAAAAAAAAAAATTCAATAGACAAAATTGCCTTTTTTGTCCTCAACCATTGCATTTCATCTTATCAAGGTTTGAAAAATCAAGCAATATCAACAAGAAGATTTGAAACCATACTTTGTGACTTTGAAAACAAGACGACAAAAGCTTGGATTCTCTGCCCATTAAATAATATGTGCTAGCCAAAGAACAAGTCGAATGAACTTGTCAGCTTTCTCATCCAAACTACTTGCCTTAGTAACGATCTTTATGGGTTTACATGTTACACATCATCATAAAGGATATCAAACAAGTTCTTGATAAGACTTTAACTCTTGTCCTAAACTACTGTGGCAATGACCTTGCTAAGCATGTTTTCACAATTATTAAGATTTTTTCTTATAGGAAGATGACCTCACGACTAAAGAATTCAATTGGTGTTGCTTATGGGATTGGCCTGTGATTGTATGTATTATAATATATAAGGCCTGTGATTGTATGTATTATAATATATAAGTATTACAATACTTTAGGTAAAAGGATATTCTTTTTATACAATTACGATAAATAGATAAGTCTATGAATCTTATTATTATTGCAGAAGATCAACTCAGGTGGAATATTGAAGATGAAGTGAAAGCACTTGAATTCATGGCAGG
>JAWZTD010022398.1:0-17859 GCA_035221335.1 Echites panduratus
AGTCATTGGTTGATGTTGCATGCCAACATAGGTCAATGAACTAACCATAATCTTGGATGAAGTCTTGGGTAAGTTTTAATTTGATGTGTGTAATGTTGATGAAGATGGTTTCCTTTGCATGAATCACATCACATAGGTTAAAGGATTTTGACCACAATTCATTTAAGTAGCTTGAAACACACACAAAAAACAACATTGGGCCAGATCTTGGTTTAAGACAGTGATAAAATGTGATGTGTTGTTGAATAACCACAGTGAGATATTTAACAAGAGCATTCTTCAACCAAGATGCAAGCCTATTATAGGACTATTAGAAGGAATAAGAAACGACCTTATGCAAAGACATCAGTCAAGAAGGAATTGGATATCAATTCAACTTGGAAGAATCTGCCCAAGGGTAGAGGAAGAGGTTGGATAAGTTAAAAGAAGAATCCTCAGGCCGTTGCCCACTCTATTCAGGTGATGAAAAGTTCCAAGTCACAAATGCATCTTCTTCTGAACAGTTTATTGTGGATCTTCGAAACAAAATTGTAACAAATGGAATCTCTTGGAATCGCTTGCATACAGGCCTTAGCTGGCATAGGTTTTCTAGGATTGAACCCTGAAGATTATGTTGTTGATTGGTATACTAGTAATGCCTATTGGATTGCCTATATGCTTGTTATCTATCACACCAATAGTTCTAATAATTGACCAAGTGGTAGATTTGCTCTATTGTTACCTCTTGAGCATAGGAGTGTAAATGAGACGAGATTATTAGTGAACACTTCGGGCTCGGCTTGGTAAAAGCTCGAAGATTATCCCAAGAATTACAACAGTTTTGTTCAAATGTGTGTAGATCATTTTTTGACTTGGCAAATCAGAGAGTAGGACTAGCAATGTCATTCAATACCCAAGAAGATTGTTCGAGCTTGCGAGGAAGAGAGGGAGTTGACAGCGAGATTAAGAAGTCTATCCAGAAGGGTAGCCTAGGTATTAAGTCTTTGATACTCTTATATGTTAGGGCCGTACAGTTATTTATTAATAATGGACAAGGGTGGAAGCAGTCAGTATCGGACACAGATGGCATACAAGCAAAAAATGCCTTTGGTGTCAAGTGAGTATAGGAGTACTTATCTTAATCTCGCACCATATAGGTTTCCTCAATCTTCCTACACAAGTCGTTGTTATGTGCAGATCATTCCAAGATTTATTAAGAGAAAGATCAGAGGGTCTACAATGCTCCAATGGTTTGATGAATAGTTAAGTGACTTGATGTCCAATAATAAGGATTCTTCTTGGCTGCTTAATGGCATGGTTTTGGTGAAGAAGAGATGCAATCGTCAATCGGATAAGATTGTTGTGAAAGAGTTAAAGCTAATTGGGAACTTGTAGCTCGATTCAGATGCTATGGTGGACCTCATTGTTCATCACATGTTGATCTATCTCATAAGCGACAATTCACCCTGCGATACCATCCCCATGATAGATAAGATATTTATTAGAGTTGGGGAAGGAAATCCCAAGACGTGGATCGTGGACTAGGACTAGAGAGCCCGGTTTCGCGAGGAACACCTTAGACAGGGGATCGAGGTTGTTGACCACTTTATGTCATTGGAGTTGTGGACCAATTACAAGGATACTTTAATAGGAAATGTTGGCAATATTCAAAAAAGGTGCCCTTTATCTTATATCTACTAACGCTAGAAAAGAAGAATGTAAATATATGTTAAGGAGTCAGTTGTATTTTAAGAAGGTCTCAATGATGTATTTATTTTTCTTTTTCAAGGTTAACGAATCCGGATGATATTAATGCCTATGTTGTTGAGGATATATATATATATATATATATAAATATATTTGAGTGATTATATAAAAAAAATAATGAAAAATTAGAAGACTAAGAAAGTAAGCAGTAGGGCAGACAACTTCTAACTTTTTAAGTAAATAAGAACATGGCAAAGGGGGGAAAAAGCAAATTCATCTCAAATGAGAAAATTAGTTCAAGAAACAGTAAACAATTTATTCCACAAGAGGGTGACATCCTTGCTTTAGGAAACAATAAATTAAACTTCTCATCAATGCATGATATTAGTAATAATTAACTTTTCAAACTTCTTTTCAGTATACCCCTCCTCGATCCCATTTCAAACTCTAAATAAGAACCAAATATGAATAGAATTGGTAGAATTACTAATTAGTGAAGAAAAATCTTTTCACGTAAAACTAATGGAAAACAAATCAGTCCTCCTAATAGAAAAGGTTATATCTATATTTGCATTTATAACTCATCGTTAGCAATAAAAAATCATAACTGCCATTATGCACTTGAAACTATTGAAGGAATCGGCATATATATTTTTTCTGAAGAAAATAAGCTAATGTGAAAAAAAAAAAAAAAATAGCAGAACCACTATTGGAGCTCAATACAACCTAAGACATTTGAATGCATGTAGAAATTAACCAAAAATAAACCAACTTACAGTAACTCTATTCAGCTTCAACCTCTCAACCTTTGTGCTTGAAGCCTTATAGGTAAAAGGGCACAATGCAATGGATTGCTTCAATCAAGTTTATGATCTATAGTCGACTTCAGTTTCTACACCAACCTCTAGTTGAACCCTTTCGCTTCAGCTACCAACCTTCTCTTTCTCTACTCACTGTCGATTAAGAGAGGCACAAACTGAAATATGGGGTAATCAGTAACGTTGAAAATTTTCTCTCAGGTACAAAATGATTAATTGTTTAGGGAGATGACTTCTTCCTCGTGGTGAGTTTCAACAAAGCTTAGCAATTAACCAATTTCTCTGCTCACCGGCGAGTTTCAAGCAGGTGTTTTGGGATTGAGCCAAATTTGTTGAGACCTTGGCAGTGTCTTCTTTGGTGCTTACAGCTATCTGACAAATTTTTCTTCAGCTCTTCTTTGGCTTGGTTGTCACTCTTTTTTATATTATGAACTTGTCAATTTTTTTCACTTCGAAGATTAAATTATAAAACTAGTCAATTTAATCATTACACTTTACATTTTTTGAACAATTTAGTCATTATACTTTACATTTTTAGAAAATTAAGTCATTCTACGATGGTTTGAGTAAATAATAGTCATGAATATAGTCAATTTTTAGGGATAATGTCACATAATTTTACATGTCATCAAAATTTTTTATAGTGACTGGGAGAATCTTTGACAATTTGTTAGTTTTTATTTTATCTAATTTTATATTGACATATAATTTGAATGACATGAAGTAAAATTTTACATTTAATTTGGCTGAAAAATAAAATTTTAGTGACACGTAAACTCACATGATATTATTAATGAAGATTGAATATTTTTGTGACTGTTATTCTATCAAACAATCATAGAGTGATTAAAATGTCTTAAAATGTAAATTATAATGGTTAAATTGATTGGTTTTATAGTTCAATGGTCAAACTAAAAAAAGTGACAAGTTTGGTAGCCACATTGATAGTTAAGCCATATATTATCTTAGCCACTTATCCTTTCAAAAATGTAAATATTAGATAGTTAAAATTAACATGCTATGGAAGGCATACAAATTTTTTTCTGAAAATTATAAATATTCACACCCTTACTTGATCAAATTTTTATTTTTTGAATCAATAGGCGTAATCTCCACTGGTTTCAATTAATGATATAAATTATTGAGGAAATTTTCTAAAATAAAATAAATATATAATTATTTTAAAGTTAATTAGAATTCACCAATTCCTATACTCGTATATAATAAAAATATCGAATTTCGTCTTGCTTAGTTTATGACTATAATTGACATCCATTTAATTATGGGCTTAGTCACTAATAATATATTATCATAGTCACTTGTAATTTAAAAAATGCAAATATTAGATAGGTAAATCAATTTTAATAAAATTAACATTTATAGAAAGCATACAAATGTTTTCTGGTAATTATAAATATTCACGAACTTAGTTGATGAAATTTTTATTTATTGAATTCGATAGGCATAAATATTTAGAATCTTTCTTGATCAAATTTTTATTTTTTGAATTTAATAGGCATAGTGGAGATTGGTTTCAATTAATAATATAAATTATTGATGTAATTTCCTAAAATAAAATAACTTTCTAATTATTTGTTGCTTAATTAGCATTCACCAGTTTGTATACTCTTGTATAATAAAAAATATAGAATTTTGTCACGTTTAGTTTATTTAGCACAAATGTGTTGTTAGTAACACAGAACCATAGTGGCATCCATTTAATTACTGGCTTTGTTACTTTGTCCAGATGTTTATTAAGTAGATTAAGTGAGCTACTCTATCATGAATTGAAGTATATGTAACAGTGTTTGAGGTCCTACCTAGTATCTATCATACTTAGATATAATGAGTATCAATTTTATTTTCTTTCATGAATATCTAGCTTTTAACAGTCACAGTAATCCGAGACATATATTAACCAGGATAATTACGTTGATAACTTCTAAAGTAAGTAATATCTCTCATCTATCATACACAGTTTCTAATAAAACAATTGCTTTGATAGGTAATTAATATTAATGCATACTCAATTCATATCTTATAATTCAAGTACTGAAGTCATCAATGTGCTTGCACCAACTGTATCAAATTCATATAGCATAGATATCATGCATTCTTTAGTGTTCAAGTTTTGCTCTTGGGAATCAAGATACTAATTTGGTAGTTTCAAACTCAAATAAAATCATATATATTTGCAATGACATAGACTTACACATATGAGTTTCATGGCAAAACATATGACATTGTTTTACAAAGTAAGCATGTTTATCACAAAATAAATTATAATTGAAATGAAACACCTATTTTTAAAGCACATAGATATTTTCTTCAATATTAATATGTCAAAAGACCAAGAAATACATCTTATCACTTATGATCTACAAAAAGTCTGGGAAGCTCATTGAAATTTTAAGCATTTCGCATTCGGTCTTAATTTTCTATCTCCATCCTCCCAAAAATGTGAAAAATGAGTTACATAGGTCTGTTTGACAGAATGTGGCCTTGGTTCTTTTCACTTGTAAGAATGACAGCGACACACTAAATTTATTTTCCCTCTCCTTTCGTTTACATTCACTTGGTGTTTTCTTCCCTCCATTGAAGTTCCCATCGAGCAAGGTTGCAGGCCTAATCAGGTCTTGGCAATCATGGGTGACTTTGGCTACGACAGATATACTCTTCTTGATACATTAGTAGGTAAATAATAATTTTTCCCAATTAAAGTACACATCTATATAATCCAAGACAAAAGGGTGGTCTTCAAAATCCTATTAATTTCTTACAAATTAAGTACATGTCAATGAATTTGTGACTAAGTAAAACAATTTCTCTATTGATTCTTGACCAGGCTTGACTTAAACACTAGCCAGACCAACTCATTCAGAAGAGATGACGACCTGCAATTAGGCACTTCGGTAGGTTTTTCCTTTCTCTTTAACCTAATTTTCAAATGAAAATTTCAACTAAAGAAGATGGAATGACGGGATAATTAACTTCTCACATAGTTCATAATTAGGCCAATATGTTGGATATGCCCTAAGACCATTTGATGATTTACTTAGTTGGCATAACTTTGTATCATGATGCTATTTATATCATTATATAATTTGCTTTAATATCTGGATTTTATTTATTAAATTATATAATGTTATTAGAATAGTTTATTTCTATTCTTAAAACATTATTAGTCAAGTGTTATTGAGATTAGGACGTCAATAACATGTTGAGACTAGTATGTGATGGTTGATGACTAGTGTCATGGATATGGGATATGAAATCATCACATAAGAACACATAGAGTATGGTATATTGCATTGACCCGCCATGGAATCACTACATGGATAATTATATGAGTGTCATGAGTGATTTTATTGTGATAATTATGTTTTGTCTTTTGACTTGAGATCATTAGAGATTTATACATAAAAGATTACACACCTTGATATTGAAAAACGTCACTCTTAACTGAGTTTACAATAAAGGCATGTATTGAGTATGTCATGATATATGTGGTCTAATGTTGAATGATCAAGATAGGATTTGTCCCTTTTATATAATAAGAGAGAAATGTCTAGAAAGTTTGGTACTCAAAGATGAGAATTGAGATATTGAACTTTACAAGTATGACATGTTCCATGACTTGCGTACAATCAAGACTTCTTGGACAAAAAGATTAAGACATGTGCTTATCATAGAAGGTATTGTCTTGTTGCTAACATTCTCTTTAAATAGTTTGCAATGATGTACTGCTAGACACGACTCATTGTACATGACATTAAATGTTGTTTATGTCAAAGATCGCTTTTAAGAGGACTTATTGAATCACACATTCAGAACGAATCGCTTCAGGGCCAATTCTCATTTGGGGACCTAAATGTAATTAGCTAAACTTGTTTAATCTAATTTACGAATAGATATAAAACCAAAATATAACTAAGAGTTCATTATGCATTAAATCATAATTTCCATTTTCAACAAACCAGAACAGTTTTGTTTTTGGTATCTCTCTGATAAATTGCTCGTTTTGAATTCAAAGAAGAATTCAAGAGGAGATGGTTTTATTTTGTTTAAAACCTAATTATCACAATGAAATCACTCATGTCACTCATATAATGATCCACGTAGTGATCCCATTGCGGGTCAATCCAATACACCATACTCTATACTTCGTATTTGTAGAAATAATTCACCTTTAGAAAGAATCAAAAGGATTGAGAAGAACCATAGACCTTTGATTAGACCAAGACTGAGAAGACCAATGAAGTAAGGCAAGAAACATACAAAGTTCCATAGAGGTGCCAACAACCAACTCCTTGAAATTTATCCCTTTATTTGTCTTACAAATATGACGCTTCCTTTTTTATTTGATAGTTCTCAAAAGAAGTGAGGACACCTGAGATAAAAAAAAAAAATTTGAGAAAACAGTTATGGTTGAATGTAACAATTCAATAGTGCCAAGTCTCTTGACCTTGTTCGTGTGACTATCCAAGGGCTACTGTTCGTGTGATAGAACAGATTTGGTGGTCTGACATTCCTGCTAGTGTCTACAGAACCAAAAACTCTCGAGTTCCCAAAAAACTTTGGTAATATCTGTACCCTCTCTATGCACCCTCCGATCGATTAATGGAGGAGGTCTGTTTGTGGCCTTCCTCTCGATGGAATGCTATATTTTGACTTCGCTATAAGATGATTTCGTTATGTATATGAAATCATATATCTGTATGTTCATATAGAGTTTTCATTGAAATCAAAAGTATTTTTCTATGTTGATATAGAATTTTGACTAAAATCCTATTTTTGTATGTTGATAAAGAATTTTTATTGATTGTGGTTATCTATATGTTTATTGAGTTTGACTCAGTTTCTGTGCAAAGAAATTTAAGTCACATGATTTACTGACAGAATTAGTTGTAATTTGATTATGACTAAAGTTTATGTTAAATTATCGTTTTTGCATGTTTTACATTCTTCAGTTCATAAAATCGGTTACATTTTGTTGGCAGAAATTAATGGCGCTTCAATTCTGGAATGGCTCGTGCATCAAAAGTTGATGCAATTTCATTCACTTTTGGTCAGGTTCATTCCATGGACCACCAGGGCTCTACCCTGCACCTAGCTAGGGGCCTAGTGAGACCGTCTTAGTCCCAAAGAACCTTGTTGTCGTCGAGCGCATTAATTGATTCTCTATGACATTTTATTACCCATTATATTCTTTTCTTTGCTTTGTCACATTTACATACTGAATGCTTATTTTGTGGTTTAGCATGGCGCATAATTATAGCCCCTTTTTGGTTTTGATCAAATATGGCCTGCTTGTCATGTCTGTTTATCAATTTTCATATAATTCTCTTCTCACCCATCTCCCTTTGTATGTAACACGAGGTTTCTTTACCATATTATTGTAATATAGTATCAGTTATTTCATTACAACTAGGAGTAGTTGTTTGTATCACCCTTAGGTTGACCTTTTTTAGTTCACTCATTGGCTTGGCAGAATTGAGTAAGATAGGCTATAACTATGTCACATTTATCTTGTTTTGATTTCTTGCATGTTAATACTGTTATTATAATGAGATCATTTTAACAAGTAATAATAATCAAGTGGTCACTTCTATTAAAATGGTGAGATCTTTTATAACTTAATCAAACCCATGAAATTAAATTAAGTCAAGATTAATGCCTACCAATTAATTTCACTTGTTAAGACTTTGATCAATGTGAGTAAATTTTCCAAAGCAAAGGTACCATGTTTATCTTAGTGAAATGTAATGGGATAATAGTGATATCCAAAGGGTCATAAATTGGGTAGACTTATCCAGGTTCCTTTAATTAGATTGGGGTAATCAAGAGGCATTAAGAACAATAGTTATTCATGTTTATACTAAGAGTTGCATAGAGATGCTATTAGCAAGGTGTTGCTTACCTAAATAACCAAATCTTGAAGGAATAGCCAAGGCTAAAAATTGCTAAGGTGAAATATGGATCTTGGTCCACTTGAAAGTTAGTTATGTAACTTTCCAAATTAATAATACGGGTTATTAATTTTCAGAAAAATTGTGGGAGTATCATTTAAATTTAAAATTAAATGGTCATTTCATAATATTTATATTTTTCATATTTGATTGTAGATTACCGTGGCACCTAACATAAACAACAATTCACCATCATTGCGCTCAGTGCTTGAGAAGGACAAATTGAATTGGACAAACTTCCTAGATTGGTACAAGAATGTGAGGATTGTTGTCAAGTAAGAAAAAAGATATATGTCCTCAAGGGTATTGTTCCTGAAGAACCTCTCTCCACTGCCACTAGAGCTTAAAAAGATGAGTATTTAAATTTTTGCGTCATGCTTGCATCCATGAACTCTGACCTTTAGAAGCAACGTGAGGAAATGGATGCATATGATATGATAAAGCACTTGAAGCAGCTTTATCATGAACATGCCAGACATGAGAGGTTTGATGTATCCAAGGCTTTATTTCAATGCATGATGGCAGAAGGATCTCCTGCTGGTTCTCATGTGCTTAAAATGATTGGGTACATTGTGATCCTAGAGCGATTGGGTTTTTCTCTAGGACAAGAGTTGGCCACAGATGTTATATTGTAATTATTGAAAGCTAGTTACAACCAATTTGTTGTGAACTACAACATGAATGAGACTAACAAAACTCTGCCTCAAGTGTTGATGGAGCCAAGCAAGCCTTTATTGAAACAACTTGGAGGTTATCAAAGGACAAAGGCATGGAAGATAGATTTCAAGGTTACAAGCAAACATATAAAGACTTGTATTTTAAATACAATTAAGATGTTTCAAGTCATAAAGATTTTAGGACAAATCTTTTCAAAGACGGAGGGAATGATGCAGTCCAAGAAAGAAATGAATTCCAAGCTTGAGGAAGGCATAAAGACATTGAAGTTCAACAAAGAAAAACAACTTATTGATGATGCCTTCGTTAGATGAAGTTATGCTTGATGATGGAGTTGATTCAAGGAAGAACTTTAATGACATCAATTTTGATGATTTTAATGATGTTCAAGAGGGATTATGTAGAAGAAGAGGAAGAACATTGGAAAAACACTTGAAGAAGCTCTAGAAGAAAGCAAGCAAAGAGGAGGAAAGAAGAACCAAAACAACTTGGTTTTGGTCTTAACCGGCTCTGGTGTGCTAGTACCTCTGCCCTTCCAGAAAATTGCAAACAAGCCACATTCTGAGAGTGACCGATCCTAAGATCAGGCCTCACATCGATGTCGATCGGGCCTGTTTTCCAGCTAGACAGCCTTGCTTTCAACTTGTTTTTCTTGCAATGTTTCATATGTTTTAGGGGTTGTTTTGTATTTTAAACTTCTTAAAGGATCTAGCTCGAATTATTTTTATTTCTAATCCTATATATATATCCATCATCTTTGTATAAGAAACAACTCTTTTTTCAATACAAAAACAACTTGCCTCTTTAAGAGAAAGATCAAATTGATCTACTTGTGACGTTTTCTTCATGAACTAACAACGGTTCTTAAGAAACTTATTTGAGGCATTTTTCACTTTGGTTTAGGGTGTAGAATTGTCTTTAAAACTCATTAGATTGGTTGAGGATAATCAAAGCCAAAGGTCAATCTAATACTAAACATGAATCTATTGATGAAAATCTTGGGAACTTGTCTTTGTGATCATGTCTTAGGAATTGAGCCATGACTATGAGAAACTTCAATTCCAAGGAATCACAACATTTTGGTATCAGAGCTTAGGCTATCATCAAGAGGTCTCACTATCCTTTATTTGCTTTCATGTGTTTGTGTGCTAAGATCATGTTTTCTTCTTTGAATTCTCGTGATCTTGTGATTGTTTGTGTTTTGTTCTCTTAAATCTATCGTACTCTATCTCTTGTGATCAATTGTTGTGTGGATCTAGCCTAAAAACAAAAACAATAATTGTGTTTGGTGTTTGTGATTGCTTCTTCTACTTCTATAGAAAAGAAAACTGTATAAAAAAATGATCAAAGGAATAAAAAAACAGAGGAGCAAAAAAAAAAAAAATTTAAAGTGAGAAAGGAAATTCGAAAATCATAAAAACATTGTTGAAATTGTTGAGATCTTGCTTGATTTGATGAATTGAATGTTGGAAGAAAATTGTTATTGAAAATTGAAGTTGATTTGATATTGTTTGAAGCAAATTAAGATCAATTGATAGGAAAGTGTTGAATTATCATTGCATTAGAAATTTTTTATCACAAAATCTTTGACCTCAATATGTATTATAAAATGCCTTTCATCTATATGCTTTGAATTCTTAACGTACATGCTCAAAACTTGATTGATTGACCTTATTCTTGGCATTCTAAACTCTATGATTCCACTATTTGTTGCTTTAACTTGTTAATTGAGTTTTGTGTACACTTTTTGCATTCTTTGCTTCAATAGAGTTGATTAAGAACATTAGAAGTTCAAGAGTGGAAAAAAGTTGAGTGAGGAGAGATCATTTGAGTTATTAAAAGCTATTCAAGAGAGCTATAAACTAGTGAAAGTTGAGGATACATAGTGTTTGTTCAAGTTTTTTGAAGATGCAACATGTCAAGAACATTATCTAAAGCTGAGTGTGCCATAATCTTGGAGAAGATTAAAAATTGCCAAACAAAATGAAAGACTTTGGTTCAAAGTTTGGAAGCTTAGAAAAAGCAGTAGACGGGCACCAATCTGGATCTCTTGGAACCCATGTGCAATATGTAGGAAGGAGAGGTGAATGTCAACCTAGCTCTTCTAGGGAGTATCAAACAAAAGGAGCTGAAAAGAGAATTTATCAAAAGAGTTCACCAAAAATATGACATGAGAATGAAGAGTATGATGATGAAGCCTATTATGACTATGAAGATGAGAAAGAACCATGAAGACAAAGAAGCGATAAAAACTCTTTTTCATACTATGATGAATAAGAGGACCATTGAGACATGGAAGATATGTGGGGGTTGAAAGACCATCACAACAGAGGAATGAATGCCAAACGTCCAATGGAGAGAGTTCATATGGGAGCTCTTATGGTATTACAATTCATAGTAATACGTCATCAATCGAGGTATCAAGTGATTTGTCAAGGGAGATACAACATAAATGTATTGTATGTAATGAAATTGGATATGGTGTTAAACAATGGACAACATGGAAGAAAATGGTGATTAAAGAGGAAGAGACCAAAACCACAAATGATGAGAAGGTTGAAGAAGAGCTAGAAGAAAGTGATGAAAAAGAACAAATTCATGAGATTCCACCTCAGGAGATGGTTGAGAAGGATCAAATGCAAGAGACCCCAAGTGAAGTGAAGAAATTTGATGAATATTTGACACTTCATGAAGAGGACAATAAAAGAGAATATCCATTTGTTGTGAAATGTATGGTTTATAATCATCCTCGTTACATGGTGATCAACAGTATAAGAGGTTTTAGCATGGTTAGTCAATATATGGTTGATTGGTTGAGGCTTAAAAGCAAGGACCATCCAAATGCATACAAATTAAAAGGTATGAATGAGAATGAGGGATTTATGGTTGAGAAGCAAGTAGTGTTTCCATTTTCTATTGTGGCATATGAGAATGAGGCATTGTTCTCGAAAGCCCAATAGGCTTTTATTTAACTTTATCTTGATGATAACAAATTAGTAGTAATAATGCTTTAGTTTATGCATTTTAAATAAGTTTTTGATTGCATCAAAGAACCCTCTTGAAAAAGATTATTAGGGCATACAAATAAGAAGACTTCTTGGAATTAACCTCTCAAAGAGTTTGAAGAATCAGAATAGTTGCTTTGTTGGGTAATATTTTTATATCTTTGTCCCATTTTTTCTTTTTGATGATTCTTGCATTAGGAAATAATTTCTTACAAATCTTCTTTCAAATCTTTCAAAATATTCACATTCATGAAAGCAGGTTTCAAAACATATTTATCTAATTGACTTTCAATGACTATTTCATGAAAATAAAAAATGTAAAATGTCTCGGTCAACCATGTTTTTTAGACATTTCATCTCTCAGGGTTGGACCGTCCAAACTTTCTAAAGTTATCTTCTAAACCGATACTGATTATTTTTTTGAACTGTCAAAATTATGACCTTTGCAGCTAGGCTTCTTAGATAGTATTTAAGCTTTGGAAACCATTTCAAAGCAGATTCTTTTGGCACCAAAAACTCAGAAACATTTTTGAGCATTCATCTGATCAAAGATCTAAGGATCTGAACAAAAATGCTAGTGCTATAAAAGATTCATCAAAGACAACTTGATAGGAGCTACGTGTTATTTATATCACTCCAAAAGTTAAGTGCCTCTTGTATCCATTACTTTATCTTGTTTATCTTGAGTATACTAGGTTGTCTTTGTGACAAAAAAAACCTTGGATAGGATTCTGATAGTTTGATTCTTAGCTTGTAAAAATTTGGGTTGATAACCCTTGCATGTAATTTGCTTGTTCTTAGTGGATTTGGGGAAAACCTAAGGTATAGAACCTTAGGTAGTGGATTAGACTCACAATAGTGAGTTGAACCACTATAAATCATAGTGTTAATTGTGTTTGAGTTGCCTTTCTTCTTTTTGATTGCTCAAAAACTTGTTTAAAAATTGTCTGCACTCCATGCGTTTGATATATTGTGTAAACCAAGTTTTTCACTGTTTTTATCAAAATGGTTTTCACATAAAAATCAAAATTTTCTAACTCCTAATTCACCCCCTCTTAGGTTTTTCTATTGGTATCAGAGCAGGGCTTCTTTTTGGATTACACTCCTTGAAGGAAAAGATAATATAACTTCTTTAATCATCTTGCCCTATGTCGAAGGTTCCTGTACCCATAGACCCCCTTTATTTGATGGTACAAACTATGGTTGTTGGAAAAATCGTATTTGTAACTATGTTATCTCTATAAATTATAAGTTATGGAATATTATCTCAAATGGTCCCATTGTTCCTACAAAAATTGAAACAATGATCATGTGTCTAAGAAAGAAGACAAATAATACAATAGAGTGAGTGGTTGTGAAACAGCTAATCAAATGTGGAAGCTGCTTGAGGTGACTCATTAAGGAACAAATCAAGTGAAACAATCAAAGCTTGCTCTCTTTGTTAGAGACTATGAGCTGTTCAAAATGAAAAAAAAGCGAATCTATTACAAAAATGTTCACTAGATTCACAAATATTATAAATGGATTGAAATCCTATGGAAAGAAATATTCCATGGGAGAACAAAATAAAAAGATTCTTGATTCTCTATCAAAGGCATGAGAAGCAAAAGTTATTGCAATTGAAGAATGAAAGAAGCTAAACTGAGGAACTCATAGGTTCCCATCTCACTCATGAAATGAAATTTAAAAGGCTGATTAGGAGGAAGAAGATAAAGGAAAGAAAACCTTGGCACTCAAGTCTAAGTGTGTAGATGAAAGAGATATTTCAAGTGATGAAAATGATGAAAAAAATGAAGATGGACTAGCTATGATTGTAAAAAAGTTCAAGAGTGCTTATCAAAAGATGTTCTTCGAGAAGGACTTCAAGAAAAAATTTCAAAAAGCTCAAGCTGGTGGGCAAAGCAGCAATGCACAAGCTAAATATTTCTATAATTGCAATTGTATAGAGCAACTTATTGAGGACTACCCTAATTCTAACAAAAAAAAGCAACAAGCATTGAAGAAGGAGGAGCCTTTGCTACAACTTTTGATCAAAATGAAAGTGAAGATGAAGGAAGCTATGATCAACAAGAAAGAGCCAACATTTGCTTCATGGCCTTTGATGATGAGGTAAAAAACTCTACTCCTAAACTTGAATACGATAGTGATGAAAATGATCCTTATGATGTCCTAAATGAGTTGGTTGATGAAGTAAAAAAAATTGAACAAATGAACTTAAGCTTAAGAAAGAAATTTGAGAATTTAATAGAAGAAAATAATCACCTTCAAAGGGATAACAAAAAGTTGTTAGCTACATTGCATGACCTAGAAGAAAATAAAAAACAACTTACTAATTCCATTGACTCTCTTGTTGTTAAGAATAGTGAACTAGAAATTAAAGCTGATATTCTTGACACCTCACTTTTTTTTTTTTAAAAGCATATCTTTTTATTTATAAATATTGAAACAGTACATCAGTAGTGAGTACAAGGCTCTAAGATGGTGGAATTACATCCACTTCACAGATCAAGACTTGACTAATCGGATTGTGGGAATATGCATTAAATCTAGTTGACATATTCCCTTAACATAAGATGGAAGAGAATTGTAATTTTCATAAAGGAAATCACACCTATTCTTAGCTGATGAGTTTGCTAGATAATCCGCCGCTTGGTTAGCCTCTCGATAAATATGGTAGAAGGAGATTGATCCTTGTTCTTTGAGGGCTTTAACTCTTAGAAAACTTTTGTGTAATTCCCATGGATATGAAGTTTTATGATTAATCATGTCAACAACGATCTTCGAGTCCATTTGAACCACGATATTTGTCCATCCATAAGCGAAACTCAGTTGTATTCCCCTTACCATAGCTTCTGCTTCAGCCATCACGTTTGATGCCTCTCCTATGAAATTTGAAAAAGCTAGTAAGAAGGTTCCATCTCCTCTTCGAAGAATACCTCCAACCGATGCAATACCTGGATTTGATTTTGAAGCTCCATCAACATTGAGTACAATTCGGTTTGTGAAATAAGGATTCCACCACCGTATTTGCAAGCATTTGTTTTTCATTTTTGGCCTCTTCCATCGACTGAAAACATCCACAAGTGGCAGTTGATGAGCTTCTGATAATTCATATATTTTCCTTGTAATTCCTGCAATGGCTTTATTTATTGAGGTTGAAGCTCCTTCAAAGAGGTAGGAACATCTCATCAACCATATCTCTCTGCAGATTAGTGTTGGTATGATGATTGACCATTCTCCAAGTTGTGATTTATGAGCTGTCCAGTAGTGCAGCATGTCCTGATCCAGTTCATAACTTGAAAACAACTTTTTAAATTCGTTGAAACAAATAACTAAAAAATCTTACTTATAAGATAAAACAAATTACATATATTATATACAAATGTTATATGCAATATAAAAATCTTTGTAAATATTTTCTGAAAACATAATATGTATATATATAACAAATTATATAACAAATCAACTATATCATATTTATAATATATATAGTAATTATTAAAAATATCAGAAGCTCTTTAAGACTCTCGAACCTAAATAAATGAATACATATGGGTTCAATACAATTCATTTAATAAGAGAGCACAATTTGGCCTCGGCTCGAGCTCGTCTAAGGCGAGCCGAATTCAAGCTTTTATAGAAGCGAGTCTGAATAGTTCACGAATAGTCCCTTTTCATTTACACCCTTTATTATTAGTTATAATCGTTTAATACTATTTAATGTTTATATTAATTGAAATATATTGAAGCTATAACTAGTTATATAATTTATAACTGTTTAATACCATTTAAATTTCAATTACAAAATCTTCTTTATTATTTATTTGTTCGGGCCAGGGTTGATTGTGATTTCAAAGGACATTTGTGTCCGAAAAATGTATTTTATGATATTTGTAATTACATGTTTTTATATTAATAAAAATTTTGTGATTTCATTAGTTTTTTATGTTTAATTAAAATAAATATTTAGTATTTGTATTTAGTGGTTTTGAATAATTTTAAACCCAACTATTTAAGTCTTTTTTATTATTATTATATTTTGGAAAATTGCATTTCAAGAATAGAAACATAACTTCTAATTTTTCAAAAATTAAGAAAATGAAATTTCAAAAATGCAATCAATAGAATTAAAATTTTGAACCCTTAATCCAAATACAATCATTATTATTTCTTTTCATGACCCCATCAAGTAAGCTGAATGAATCCCTTTGAACAACAATTTCCCAATATCTATCCATTGTAATTTCACTGTTCTTAGTCTCTTCTAATAATATTGATTCTGTGAATGTGCCTCGATATTTGGACTAAATTAAAGCAGGTAATACTTGCAAGACCAATTCCACACTGTTTTCTTAGTTTTGGAAATGTCAAAGATTAACAGTTTTAGGTTGTTTCCTAAATTTTTCGTGGTTTGATCCTTATGTCAGCTCACTCCATAGCTGAACTAGCTATACTCCATTCCTATCACTTGTCTATAATCATTTTATCAATATTATAATAAATTTTGGTTTCTTCATATAATTCTATTTGAGAAGTTAAAAATTGAAGACAGAAAAATGTTTCATATACATTAAGACATTAAGAGTAATATTGAAAAAAAAAAAAATGGATACTGATGATGGTAAAGAACGTAATTTAATAAAAAAGAAAAAAATGCTAAGTTAAATGACCTATAATTAAAATGACGAAGAGAGTATTCCGGAGGGGGCCAAATATTTCTTATTCTGATATCTAAAAACCCTTATTAGCACAAAGTCAAACAACCTATTAGGGATTTATCAACTCCCCGAATTACACATTTTCGACGGTATGTGATTTATCAACTACCCGAGGAAAATGCTAGAGAGTAAACTATGTATGTAAGTGGAACCAGAGAACAAAATTGTAGGAAAAATCAGATTGCAAATCTTCTAATACATTTTTTTTTGTCACATTTTGTATTTTAATTATTTTTTATATGTATATTTTTTTAACTAACTAAACTTTAGGAGTGTTTTAATTTTTAAGAACAAAATTAATTTTAAATTTTGTCATCTGTGGCAGAAGACAAAATAATGACTTGATCAAAAGAGGAAAAAAATATTAATAGTAGGAAAACAATATTAGTTGAAGTCTTGAGTAGTAGTTGGAGAATGATTCATCCCCTGAATTAAAAAATGTTGAATGTTTAAGAAAAAACCCAATATAAATAGAGATTTCTTTCCCTTGTTATCTTCACCAAGATCTAGCAAAGAAATCATTCATTCTCAAAAATAAATATGGCCATTCGCTTCGTTGTTTTCACAGTCATTGTGGTATCAGCTTTTGCAGTGGCTTATGCGCATGATCCAAGTCCATTGCAGGATTTCTGCGTTGCAATCAAGGACTCCGATGCAACTGGTAAGATATTGCATGCATACATATGTTACTCTCTCTCTCTCTCTCTCTCTTTGGAATTTTGAAATTGAATTTCCCATTTTCCTGAATGAAAAATTAAAGAATAGATTTGACTTTTATAAATTTACTAATTTATTCTCTCATTAACTTAATTAGTGGTTGATAGTTTTAGGCAAATGCCTTCAGCAATTTGTTAGTAATTTTATTAAATTCAAATACAATTGTTAAGATATATATAGAGGATATCTGATCATGTAATTCTATGCATGTAGTGTTTGTGAATGGGAAGATTTGCAAGGACCCGAAGATGGTGAATGCTGAAGACTTCTT
>JAWZTD010022428.1:0-17844 GCA_035221335.1 Echites panduratus
TGGGAAGACAAAAATAAATAAAACACTTTATTTATTAATAAGATAATTACATGCTCTAGGGCATACTAATATAACACGTCTTACAGCTGATTGAAAAATCAATGGCAGATTTTTTCTGGGGCAATACCGAATTTGGTAATAGAAGACATTGGTGTAAATGGAGCTCAATATGCAAAACTTTTCAAAATAGTGGCTTGGACATCCATTCCTTACACTCTCTAACCACAGCCTTCGACTACAAGCTTTGGTGGAATTTCAGAACTAATAAAAGTTTGTGGAGCAAACATATGCAATTAAGGTATAATTTTCAACTTGGCTCAAATCTGCAACCTGGAGGTTCCAAAGTGTGGCGTAGATTAATCAAAATTGCAGAGGAAGCAGAGAAATATATTGGAGTTTTGGTGGGCAAGGGCAACATTAATTTCTGGACTGAAAATTGGACATTGCAAGGCAAGTTGCCAAACTTTGAGCATGACCCTTCTTACAACAATTTAAAGGTGTTGGATGTTATAAAAAACAGTGATTGGGATTATGAAAAGCTGAAAGCAATCCTACCTCAAATAGATGATTCATTATGATGGCAGAACTTCAGCCTATATGATCGCACCAAAGAGAATAAATTCATTTGGATGTTGAACTCAAATGGAAGATTTTCAGTATCTTAATGCCTCCTGAAATTACAAGAAAACTCTCCCAGTTCAAATTTCCCATTCCATCACAACATTATACCACTTTCAATTTCTATCTTTGTGTGGAAACTGAGAAATGGATATCTCCCCTTGGACTCTGTCAGAATGAGAATGGGATTTTCATTATGTTCTAGGTGTCATTGTGGGAGACAATCTGAATCTTTTGATCACCTCTTTGTTCAATACATCACTGCAAAAAAAATCTGGTCACATTTTGCATCTTCACTTCACCTACACAAGGCTGGGATATCGTCTCTACATGGCATGCTTAACAAATGGCTGCTTTGGAGTTCTACTGGTGGAGTTATATTTCTTCTAATCCCTTCTCTCATATGCTACGAATTGTTTGTATCCAGATGCTCATATTTTTATGAAGGCTCACAAAGCTCACCAATTAAAATAATACTCAAGGTCATAGGGAAATTGAGGGTCTTCAATGAAGCCTATGTGATCAAGAATCTACCCACACTTCTGAATGCCCCTGCACCTAGAACAAATCACACATGTAGGCTAATTAGATGGCGTCTCACACAAAATGATGCAGAACTAATATTGAACATCGACGGAGTATCTAATGGAAATTTGGGAATATATGGTATAGGTGGCATTATTAGAAAAAAAGATGGTACATTTATGGCTGCCTTCTCCAAGCAACAACAGGTTTCTTCTAGCTCTTCTCTACGGACTGGAATTTTGTAACACAAGAAATTGGAGGAAAGTTCAAATTCAACTGGATGCAGAAAACTTGGTGAAGATGATTCGAAATATTATTTCGGTTCCCTGGACAACATTCAACCAAATGTGTTCAATCCGAGAGCAGATCACCAAAGGCAATCACAATATACTTTACATTTATCTAGAAGCAAATCAAATCGCAACTTCCCTAGCCAATCTAGCATGTCACACAGAAATTGAAACTGTATTTGATTCTTATGATTCTCTCCCTACATTTGTGAAGGGTCTTTGCTATCTAGATAGTTCTTTTACTGCCTATCTTCGACACAGCTACACTGGGATTGTAGTGGATTTGTCTCCACCTCTTCCGAATAGCTCTTTAACTTTATCGTTGTTCACGTTTTATTTTGAATAAACGGGTAGAAGTCTGCCAAACCCCCTGCCATCTCAAGGAGGAGTTTCATTACAAAAAAAAAAACCATGTCATTTGATGTAAATTTATATATCATTGTATAGCTTATAGAAAAAAGGATTAATTCCATGCATGATATTCGTGTGAATAATGATGTGGTTGATCACAAATTTTGAGAAAATAGATAAAAATGTATCGTATACCCTTTCTTTTTTTCAAATAAAAAGTTAAACTAACGTGGTGGTATACCCGTGGAAGCTTGTGTGTCGGCATAAGATGAGGTATCTCTTTGGCTTTGATGATCAAAATCTGTGAATACAACAATTAGCTGGGGGCTTTATGCAACTTTTGGGTATGAGAAACAAGAACCTGTTGTCATGTGAGCACCGCCTCAAGCAATTTCTCTTAAGCTTTGCTTACCAAAAGCTGAAGATTTCAAATACTTAGGCCTCCACTGAGGCTCCAAATTTGAAAATCCTAATCTCCTATCATCTTCGTTTCCCCATAATGCTGCCTGTCGTCTAAACCCCATAAACTTTGGTTATACTATCGATTGTTTATGCACCTTTCTCTGAACCCATTTTTTATTTGGAAAAAGCCTTTTGGCATCAATCAAAATGGCCAAACAAGGGTCTTTAAGTATTTTAAAGCAATATAAAGATTAAAACACCCGATTAAAAAAAAATCATAGTCATCTATCCAATGTGAAATATATTTTTTCTTGTCTAAAGAATGGTTGGTGAAGAATTTTAAGAATGGTTGGTGAAGAATGTTTGGTACAGAATAGTAAGAATGGTTGGTGAAGAATCTTTTGTGAGGAATGGTAGGAATGATTGTTAAAGATTCACAACTAAAACCCACCAACCAGTACATAGTTACTTCATCACCAATTGACACTACGGGAAGAAAGGGTTTCAACGACAAAGAATTGAAATGACAACAAAATTCTTGTCACCGAACATTGGATTTAGTAATAAATTTTAACGTTGTCATAGATGAATTAGTGTATGTATATATATGGTGACAAGAAGACTATTGTAGCTAGAAAATTATCAGTACATGTGGGGACCAACGAGGTTTTATGGCAAGGAAGATTTAGTGATACCATTCTAGTGACAAATATAAAAGGTTGTCTCAACCTTGTAAGAACTAACCATATCTACTCAACTTCCACTATCCACTATCAAACTAAGCAGGGGAACACACAGCTAAGAATTTTGAAGAAGAAAAGTTGAATATAGTGGTGAGAAGAGTGCTTAATACTCAAACTAAGCAATATGAAGCAGAGGAAGTGCATAGGAAGAATTTATTCCACGCAAGATATAAGATAAATGCCAATGTGTGCAGTTTGAATAATGAATTATATAAAAGTTATAAAGAAAGGATGTATAGTACCAGACGTGTTCTAAACATTACCAAGTCGTAATAGGACTTTTATTAAAGTTTTAGTAACTAACTAAAAAGATTAAAACCGAAGTAGCAACCTTGTCTTATAATACACCATTGAAGAAAGAAGAGTTTAGGGATCCATTAGAATTTATAATGTCTAAAGAATTGGAGTGTTTAAGTTTAAGATATTTAAATTAATTTCAAAACTACCAGTTTATTCAAATTCAACAATGAGTATTAGGAATTGGGAAGAGGCAGAAGAACAAAATAGGTAGCATGAACAGGTAAGAAGGGACCTCCTGACCTGTAGGAAATTAAAGAATGGCTCATATACAATCAAATTCAACATTATCGAAGAAAGTTTCACAAATTGAGACCTTTTTGATCACAAATGTATTATAAAAGTACCTCTGTTTCTATAACAGATTCGATGTAGGGATGCTGACAATCTTGACAATCACATTCTGGAGGGTCAATATCTGGGTGAAAACAATTGGTGTATTACTATGGATGGTACTAAAGGTCTTGTTAGAGGCTAACAGGTTTTCACCATTACTGACTGCTGACTATAGAATTGGTTTGGGTAAATTCTACAGTAGACTAGGTCCACTGGTAGGGACATGGACCACTTGGTCACAAATAATTAAGCCATGTCATTCTATATTAGTTTTATCTTTTTAACTTTCTTAATTACTTTTACTTTTATCTCTTTTAATTTATAATTTTTAACTCTTTTTTATTCCCATTATGTCTTTCATTCTCCAAGAAAATGGAATCTTTAGCTTTCTTCATCTCTCCGATTGTTGCAGAAAATATATTCACAAAAAAAAAACAACTTCAAGAACATGGATTCCTTCACCCTCTTGGCTTAAAAAAAAAAACAGCCCCCCTAAGCCTACTCTTTTCTCAAACCTCTCCATATCCTCGCTCTCTCCCACTTCTTCCAAATATCCCTTTATCTCTTCTCTCAATTTCTCTATGAGTTCTTATTACCCCATTTCAAGAGTCTCATCAAAAACCCTTGTAGTTTAGTCTGCACTCAATTTCAGCATCGATGAATTTAGATATAGCCCAGGTAATGACCTCTGGGCTACTACCCCGCCACTTCTATGAGGGGTGTTGAAGTTAATGCAATGGGACTCTTGCTTAAGGAGAGGATAGTGTTTCTTGGAAGTAATATAGATGATTTTGTAGCTGATTCTATTATGAGTGAACTATTTTTGTTGGATGCTCAAAACCATACTAAAGATATTAGGCATTTCATTAATTCCCCTGGTGGTTCTCTTGGGTGCGTGTTTCTTATGCATTTGACTCTTTGAAACATTATTCTTGTGATGAACGACCATTTTCATTTTGAATTATAAATTTTGGGATTCAGGTATTTGATATTGCATTTTGCATCCTAATTGAGATAAGTTTTTGTCCATGTTGTGATAATTCCACATCTTGGGTGGATTCTTATTTATGTGATACTTGAAAGGAGCATTATGCACAAAAGATTTTCTATAAGTAATGATGCATATTTATCTATATATCTTTAAGACATAAATGTGTGAGAAAGATTGAACTTCATGAACTAAAAAAGATTCAATCTTTTGACAACTCTTCAAGGCTAAGATGCTAGTAGGGGTAATCTTTAAAGAGTTAACAAAGCTTGTTAAGATGCTAGTAGGGGTAATCTTTAAAGAGTTAACAAAGCTTGTTGTTTCTCAACCTTGACCATAATTACTTTGTTTACTTGTAATTGTTCCTTTGCCAAGTCTCTGCTATTGTATATATTCTGCAAAACAATTATTGTGCTTTGATTTATGTTCTTAAAATGGTGTTTGTGTATTTGACCTTGAGTTCTCACTGAATTTCAGTATGGCTTTTGATGGTGGAATGTTTCTCTTATGCAGTCATAGCTAGAGTAACACATGAAGGTTTTCAATTTGATGCACATCATACATTTTTTTTTTGTATATGTGTTAAAAAGGTTACGAGAAGCTCTGTGCCATTAGACAATGAAAACTACTTCCATTATGTAAGGATATCATCCACTTAAGTGACAATCTCAAAGACTTGGGAAGACCAACACATTCTGCTCAAGAATTCTTCTGCAGCTTGACTCTACCTGGTTGTTGCAGTTAGAATTTCTTATATTGACTTTTAAATTTTAACTCGACATGTAGCAAATAGTCAGACATTCATGGTGATTTTCCAATCAACTTTTAAACTTTTGTTGATTCATAATACAATTATTTATTTATCTATGTATAATCTTTTCAATATTGAAGTAAACATGAATGATCTTTTCACTTTTAATAAATCTCATTGACATGAGAGTCAAGCAAAAACTTGACATAATCTAACTTCTTCCATACATAAAACATTCTTATCAATCAAAAACTCTAGTTCAATAGCTAATGTATTACAATAATATACTAGAGCAAGACAAAGACAGAATTTTGCCAGCCAATCAAGAACAAGAAAAAGCAATTCTATTATGTAGAATTTTCCCATCTCCACTACAACAAATCAAAAATAAACTTTTGACTTTCAAAATATTTCCAACACCGCTTCAGTAGTTGACACAACAAAATCAGTAAAATCCACCAGTAATTGTTGTAGAGAGAAACTTTCATATAGTAGAGGGTTCGAGAGTAGTTGCGGACTATATTTCCAAGTAACATTACGATAAGGAACCATGCAATAAGTAATAGTCTCATACAAGGACATGTTCATCTTATATATATATATATAAGAAAAGACATGATGTCACTTCAGCATGAATGCTCTTTTGACTAAGCTGTGATGTTGGAGAAGAAGCTAAAACGGCAAGAGGCATACCAGGAGGCAAGGTAATAACACCTGGTTGCAATGAATTAGTACTTTTTTTTGCCCTCTTCCCTGCATGTTTTACAAATTTCACAACTTAAAATCAGGAATTCTAATTTCAGACATGAACCCATGAAATTATAGTCTATAAGCACCATATTTGTGAATATAATATAAGACATTTAAAACTTCTAATATAAGACATACCTATTCTTATACAATTACTCTTTGTATGTCTTTCCCACTGCCCTTTTATGTTTCCTTTTCCTCTCCCTTTTGTAAGAATTCTCCTAGGATCTATCACATGATCATCATCATGAAGCTCGATCAAGTTCTCAACAAACATTGAACTAATATTCTCAAAATTTGGATGCCCCTTCCAATATTTGTCTAACTTAATTTGAGCTAATTCTCAAGTCCCCGTAAATAATGATTCTAGTAGATTCTTGCCCTTGGCTTCGGGTGGCAATATCATATGCTAATCTCATTGCATGATATGTGAACATTACATCAGAGGAAGAACCACTCATATTAAAAATTCGATGTTGTTCTCTATCATCTACATGTTTCCTGGCATCTTTTCCCCATCTATGCAATAGATAGCCACATGGAATTTCCATCATGTTCTTAGCTTTTAAAGCTACTAATGCATGTGTACATAATATCCCCATTGCCTCAAATTTCTTGCAACTACAATCAACTTGCAATTTTTTTCTCGTCAAAAAGAACATTGCTCATTTTCAAACCCCATTTTAACTTTAAACTAACATTAAATTGAAATAAGCCATCATCAATTTTATGCTCTACATATGATGTAGCCAATATATCAATGAATTCTTGCTCAAAAAACTTAAAAATTCTATGAGTGTAATGCTCTGCTGCTTGCTACAATATCATGCTCTCTTTAACTTGAAGAACAACTTTACTGTGCTTACATTGAAAATCAAGCTCAGACTCCTTTTGGTGCCACTCCCTAACTTTCCTATCAAGTTAGTCACAAATTTAGTAACAGAAGTTGTTCTATCTCCAATCCCATTCAATATATGATTTCTTCCCTCACTTCTTGAAATTGACTTGATCCCAACACTAAATGCATCATTATTGAGGGTTGTGCACTATTTTTCTCTCAAACTGAATAATCTATTTAACCAAGTGTAATTTTGTAAACCGTGATCAACAATCATCTGATTTCATGTTGTAAGAAATTCATCTTCAATTTGACAACCTGATAAACATTTATAAAACAAATATGACAATTGGTTGTTGGAGTTAAGACATCCAAGGTGTGATGGAGGATTTTTTGCAATGTGCCACAAGCATAAATGATGGCATGTGTTAGGAAGCACTTTACTAATTGCATTCATCATTGCTTGATCTTGATCTGTCATGAATGTCTTTGGAGGATTTTGATCCATTGATTCCAAAAAGGAATTAAATGCCCATTCAAAACTTCTTGTTGTCTCATCTGATAAAAATGCACAACTAAAAAAAATGGTCCACCAATGATGGTTAATACCTATAAAATGAGCACAAACCAAATTATATTTATTTGTCTTGTAAGTAGCATCAAACACAACAACATCTCTGATTGAATCATAGTCTATTCATGATCTACCATCTCTCCAAAAGAAATTAAGCATTTGGCCTTCATCATCAAGCTCCACATTCTAATAAAACATGCCCTCTTCATTAGCTTTACTCTTGAAATACTTCACTAAACTTTGAGCATCACCTTTTTCAATGAGAGTTTTTCTCTTTCAAGAAATTATGTTATAGGCATCTTTTGTGGTGAACCCCAATCTAGCAATGCCACCACTTTCTTTGGACAAAAAAGAAACTGCACTAGATAGTGATATTCCAGAATTAACAAATGATTCCAAAGTATTACCTTGGGCTTCTGAAATTGATCTTTGTAACCTCAACAAATGCTTCTCATATTCCTTGGCAAATTCATGATTGTGATTTTTGACAAGTACGTTAACTTTCCATGCACCTTCTTTGTCAACCACAAAAGTCACCATGGCATTACAACCAGTCCTAGTTTCCAACTTGTTGAATACATTACCAGTAGTGCATTCACTCACTTCCTTCCATCCCCGCTTTGAACAATAATAATTTTTTGATTTTATTTTCTTGGTACCCTTATAATAATGTTGTTTACCTCTTTGTATACTAAACTCCATCTTGCATAATTATTATACATCTCAAAAGTATCTTTTTCACAGTAAATCATTTCTTGTCGTAACTTCTTTCCCAATTCCTCAATATCATGCTCAATGTTGTCATCCTTCTCTACTTGTTTAGTGTTGAAACAAACAGGTTCTGCTAGTTGAATATCTAAACAAATAGGCTCTTCCCATTCATTATCAAGATAAATGATGCCTTCCTTATTCATACTTTCATTTCCTGATCCTAACATGCCTATACATAAATCAAAAGAAAAAACTAACTAAATGATGAAAGAAATTAAATATCTAACTATACTCAATAAAATGTTCTGCTGAAAAATGAACATATGTTGCTAAGTTCGAACTCATATGCCAGAGAATGAAGAATATAACGGTCAAGTGCAAAATAATGCTCCAGTAAAAAATTATTATAATGTCATCTTATTTTGTGATATCTCTATCAGTAAAGCCACTCCCCTACACTTACAAGTCTCATCTTTTACATTAAAAAAAATCTTTTAGCTATAAAAACAAAAAAAATAGAAATTAAACAAGCATTCATCAAGATTTTATTTTCTTAAAATTTCCTTAAGTAAAAAAAAAAAAAAAGAAGAAATTTAGCTCCCCTTTAGAATAGGAAAAACCGCTTCTTTCAATTTCTCAAAAGGTTATGGTCTTCTTGTTCTTTAAAAGAAGCTCTAAATGTCAAGATTAACTCCTAAAAATCCTTCTTCACAAGCTTAAAACTTTTAGAGGGTATGGGTGAATGAGGAAAAAGTAACAATGGAGGAATAACAATGGAGAAGATAACTTTTTTTTTTCTTTTCCTACAAAATGAGCGGGAGCTGCTGGAGAGAGGGAGGAAAAAGTAAGATTTCTTTTTCTTGGAGAATGAGCTGTAGAATGGGAGCAAAAAAAAAAAAGGAGTTAAAAATTACAAATTAAAAGAAATAAAAATAAAAATAAAGATTGAGAAAGTTAAAAAGGTAAAACTAACATAGAATGAAGTGGCTTATTCGTGATCAAGTGGTCCATGACCCTACCAATGGACCTGGTCTATTGTAGAATTTACAATTGGTTTGTTCTTAGTTATTGAACTTTTTAATGTGGGATTTGGATTATTTTAGGGATGATTCGATATATTTTATTTGATATCTTTGAAAACCTATGCTAGATTGGAATATAATATAATTAATATATATTGCGCATCGGTTTTTCTTTTTGTTTTCCATGAAATTGAGTGAAATATAATAGATATATTTCTGATGTTAAAAAAAAAAAAAAAAGACCTTCTGAACCAGCTTTTATTTTTTTATTTTTTACAAGTGGTGTCCAGTTAGACTCACACAGACATCTCAACTATAGTGTTACTTGTTGCAAACTCATCAAGCTAGAATTTGTAACAAGATTAAGTCGAACTCACGAATTGCATTATGCAGGCTTCACTTCCAAACTATTCGACCACACCCTTGGGTGCAGCAATCCCTCAACTTGAAGTAGACTAATTAAGTTATAATTCTAAATATGTCTTTTAGAATTTCTTAATCGGTTATGTTATCTTTAATCAAAGCCAAAACAAAGTATACTTATGATGTATACACACCAGTACGTCCTTTATGTTACTATTTTTCAAGTATTGTGAATCGATCATCAAACCGATTCAAAAATGGTTTCTCCAAAACCATGCTCTAGATGAAAAACGAAATAGAATGATTTGTTACACCAATAAATTGGTGAATCGTCTAGATCTACTATTGAACCGATAGAGTTTTTGCAAATTGGTGCCAAATTAATTCAAATTTCAACAAAAATATATATATTTTTCATTCAAATTATAAATTTACTCATTTAGTTATATTAAAATGAAAAAAAATTAATCAAAAATATAAGTCATTATTAAATATTAATAAATAAAATACCTTAAAATGACTATAAAATAGTACTTTTAATTATTAGTTATAAAAAACTATTAATATCATAGATATAAATTTGATTTGAATATTATTGTATTAAACAATTATTATATCTTATATTATTAATTTAAAAAATTATTTACAAGAAAGATAATTTTATTTTTATTAGAAAATAACCTATTTAATTACGGTTCAATTACAGTTGATCCATTAAACCTTAAAACATTAACTTTTTTGATTTAATATCCATTGGATTTTTAAAGCATTGTTGTATGTGGAATAACATACAAATCCCACTAGTCTCCACTCTCAACTATTATCCAGTTAAAAGGTATCTTTCTTCTCTTTCTTTTCATTCAAGCCAATTTAATATTGTTAAAAAGCCTCCTAATTGACTTTGACTTTGTTTATATTTTGACTTTATAATGTCTCGGTTTTGGCTACATCTTTTCATAGAGGTAGATAAGAAATGCTAGAATCTTTTTATACATTTTTACCAGTCCATTTCTTTAATTTTTTTTTTATATATTTCTTCAATTGTCCATTTCTTTAATTTTTTTTAATATATTTCTTCACTTGTCCATTTGTAAAAGTCGATTGTATCTACTGTTGTTTCCAAAATAACTTCTTTCATTTTCCCTTCAACCAAATAAAGTTCCCAATGAACTTAATAAGGTCCTTTAAGTTAATTCTTCTGCTACATCAATTCAACATATTTCTAGGCAAAATATTGGTCACATGGTTTTTAGAGTTATGATTGGCAAAACTTACACCCAGATTTATGATTGACACTCTGTCATTTTTGCAATTTGCAATCTTCCAAATTAAAACTTTAGATTATATTTTGACATGTATTAGCCCAAAATAGCATGTGCTGGTCACATGACACTTTTTGGTCTTGTAAGACAGCTCCAATTGTAGAAAGTTTTCTCCAAAACCCCATTATTGCACGTGAGGATTCAGAATAATAATATGACCTTCTTTTGAATTAGTACGATTCCAGATGGTTGGTGATTAGTAGCTTCCCCAAGAATTGAAGTAGAATCCATAAGACCATATTAGCAGTTGGCAAATCATATCCAGGAAACCTGATCTTTTGCAAAATGCTGGAATTTGAGCTCATAAATTGGTGGTTACTGAACCAGATGACGATAGCGATGACGATGATGGTTGAAACCCAAAACCATGATAATACCCATATCTGTCGTTGGCCATGTATTCTTGTTGTTGCCATATGGGGTATTTCAAAATTACTATCAGCTATGGGCCCATTAGTCCTACTGCTACTAACACTTGACTATCCCAAATATGCACCCAAGTCAATACATATTTTTTTTTTTATTTTGTTATGAGTAAAATATTATATGTGGTCCATAAACTATTTTGGTTTTTTAAGATTGGTTGATAATGTTTTATTTTATCTTCTTTGGTCTTCATTTTAATTTGATTACTTTGGTTTATATTATTTTATTTTATCTTTTTTGGGCCGTCAAACTTGTTTTTTTTTTTTTTTTCACATTTGTTATAAGGATTACGAAGATAGACAGAGTTATTAGTTGACATTCATACTATTAAAATTTGGGGATATCTTAACAATTAAAGAATGAAAACAAAAATATATGAATGTCCCATTGCACAATGTCCATATATAATACATTTATTCAAAGCAGAACAAGAAAAATACAGAAAACACATGCAACAGTTGGCTTATGTTTTATTCAAACCATTATATTAATTATATATGCCATTTTATTTTATTCTGATGTCATTGCTTAAAAATGGGAGGAAAGCAAATCACCCCCAAGCAGTATAAAGGGGAACAACACCCTTCCACGTATGGAAAACACTTGTGATGCACCTGACTATGACATGATAATTTTCCTGCTGAGTTTTCACTGCCTGCATCTCTTGGTAAAATGGTTGACAAGATCATTTTCCTTGACATTCCGGAGTTTGGTATTATTGTGGCTATTGACTCTTCCTCTTGTGGATCAACGGAAGCATCAACTTGTAGAACTGCAAAAAATTACATATAAATATTACCTCCACAATAGAATGCATAAATATTACATTATAATGTTTTTCACAGATGTAGGGAAATAGATAATTTAGTTCACGTCTACTCAAAATCAGAATAGAACTATTCAATTTCAAAGGAGAGAATAATCAAACAGTTAAGTGAAGTGAAATTGAGAAAGTCTAGTTAACAACCCGCTATAGAGGTAACAAAAAATAGCACAATGAGGCAAGCCATCTTTGCCATTCTTCTCTTTTCTCTGCATGTGTTGAAAGTAATATTGAGAAAGTTGAATATCACGGCTAAGATATATGTGGAATTTATAGAGTGCAACTGAACCATTAATTCGAGCGCACATGTTTCCGTTTCAAAATGTTGCTTTCATTCTTTCAGTACAAAGGTTTAGCACAAAATGTCCAGGAATCAGCATCTTGCGAGATTACATGCCAAGTTATGAAATCTCAAAAAGCATGAGAATAACAGTAAGCAACTAAAGTTGCCAAAAGCATAAGCATTCTGCTTTACATCTTGTAAAATGTCCAATAACACAATACTAAAAAAAAAACAACTGGAGCATAATGCTAATAGAAAAGTTGAATACACAATTGGTGTATCAGTAGATCCAAACGTTTTTATTGTAACCTTTACCTTATTCTCTTTAGCAACGCCACCATTGCTTTTAACTCTGCATCCTGATAACGAATAGACATCAAGAAGCTCAAGGTTAGACGATAGCTTGTAAAAAAAGCTGATTTCTAAAACAAAGATAATATTGCCACAGCGAAGAGAACAAACTAATTTTGCTTCAACTTCAGCAAATTCTTCAACCTCACTCTGATATTAAACACAAACATGCATGCAAGAATGTGGAATGTGAGAATACCAACACTCAAATAGACAGGAAAGGAAAGTATACAATAAAAATAAGATACTTACCCATCAGTAAATGCATCCCAACTGAAAGTACTAATTATTAAGAGAACAAAATGTGAATAAACAGAAGAAAAGGTAGTTAGATAATTTCCTTAATGGTCTTAGCTGCAAACTTGAGTAGTTGAAAACTACTTTGGGATGAGTTCAAATTCATGTTAAATAATAGCCTTTAAAATGTAGTTCCTTTAGTTTTCAGAATACAAGCTAGGAGACTAACAAAAAGTCAGGTGAAATGAGTACTCCCCAGCTTTAATAATACATAATCTCTAAAGAAAAAAAAGTCTTATACAGAAAAGGAGTTTAATAAGGAAAAAAAAGGACTACAAAAAGTTCCAGACTTAAAAAACAGAGCCAGCAAAAGAACAGACAAGAATATGATAATCAGAATTTCTTAATCTAAATTTTCAGGCAAAGTAAAATAAAAGTGGTAATTTAAAAAGCTCAACAGACTCTCCAGTGTGAAATCTCATTTCTATATATAACAATCATCCACAATCCATAAAGATCTAAATAGACTCTCTACTATACCTGCTCCAGCCAAACCTTCACTTCAAATCATGGGCCACAGACAATTATTCTTAAGGCATATTTCAAGGCAGACACGACTTTGTACCATCCAAATAAACCATTAGAACAAGCAAACATCCATCTAAAACTTTGTACCATAAAAACTTATCGATTTAAATGAGTACATCAGCGACGAAGTACGAAAAATAATTCCTCAATGACCTCTCGTGTAGTGAGAATGAACATTAAGCAAAATCCTAATAGGTAACAAACGAAACCAACTGAAAGTAGTAACTATTAGTAGAACAAAACTGTGAAAGAAATTTACCTGAGATAAATTATCCCCAAAAGTACCGGTAGGTAGTGAATTGATAAAAATTGATAAATTATCCCCAAAGCAAAGAGAAAAACCAGGAAGCTCGCACCAAGCAACTAGGATTGGACTGACAAAAGCCAGCGGATGAGAGGCAGACCAAATAAGAACAAACTCCTATGCCCTAAACTAAGAGGAAGAATGAATTCGTACTTCGATTAAAATTTTTACCATTGTTCGATCAAAATTCTCATATAGAATACCATCTTGTGTGAAATAAAAACCCTAAGATTGATGGAATTATGTAACTTCAAATTGGAGTGGGAGTTACCATTGCTTGTTGAATTAAGCTTCCTCGGAAATGGGAGAATGATTGGAGAAGAGGAAGAATTATGGGTTGAATCAAATTTTGGCCGAAAGCTCGAAGAGACCTCTATTTCTGTAAAGATGAGAATTGATATCCATCAATTTTAGATGAATTAGTAGTCTTTCAAGACAATTTGTTACAATTGCCATTAAAATATAAAAGTTAAAAGGCAATTAACTAAATGCCACTATAATGATATCTTAAATTTTAAAATACAGACAATTAAATAATGAACATTAAATAATGGCCACTAAATATAATATTTGTTGTAGTGTAGGTCTGTTTTGGCTAGAGTTGAAATATCATTTTGATATATTTATAACTTCTCCAATTCGTCTTTAGAGATTAAATCTCGTTGAAAATAGAATATTTGTAATTTTCATCACTTCAATTTGAATTCACACTTGTTAGTGAAAATTTGTCACAAGCTTCACCACATCGACAGCTTGAAACCATATGAAATCCAACATGGATTACCTCTCTTGTACTATCCACATAGATAATTCCCAATTTAAGGTAGTCATAGGATCCTAATATCTTGTCATGTGATGAATATTTTCAACCTCCTGCATATCCTCAATTTTTACTATATATATATATATATATATATATATATAGGAATTATTGAGATCCAGGTCTTGATCAAAAGGTCATTTTTGAGCCATGTGTCTCTCTGTTTTTTTTTTTTTTTTGCTGGACTATTACCTCTTTATTATTCTTGATGAACCAAAATACATTGAAAGAGATTGTGAATCTATAATTACATTATATTCTGATATACTAGCTGATTCGAATAGTAGGAATTCCCATTGAGTCAGTTGTGCATAGGCCCCTAGGGGTAGGTCCCTGCGGTTACACTAGGTAAAAGAGCTTGCTGAATAGCACGAGAAATTCCCCAATGCATCAGCCACTGAATTCCCATCAAATGGATATGGGAGATGTCAATATCCTTGCTAACAATTAGTCAAATGATCTTTCAAAAAATGCCATCTAGTTTCCATGGAATTGGGTGAATTAATCCAATTTACGAGAAACATGTGGTCTGATTAGATGTGAAAAGAAGAGAATCCCTTTTCAAGACAAAGCTTAATTCCATAATAAATGACCCAAGCTTCTGCCCAGGTGGTCTTTGAAATAAGAATAAGCGAAGATAAAAGTTCCATCAGATCTTTTTACTACTCCACCAAATGATGCTTTGCCAGGTTTCGTTGGAAGCGCCATTAGTATTTAGAATAAGTTTGCTTTGTCCTAAGATTTTAAAAGTTACCAAGACAACTTTGTGATTAAACTGTTGATAGGCATTATAGAATCCTGAAGAGTGTCCTTTTTCATCTGCCAACTGTGATATATTTCGTTATGTCTCTTTCAATAAGTCTGCAAATCATCTGCAGATTGAACATGTAAAGGGTTAGAAATTGGAAGAATAACCTCAATTAATTCAATTGAGATAGGACCCGAATGTAGTGTCATTGAAGGCTTCCCATGAGAGAACTTTCCAATGAGAGAGTGTTTGAACGGAAACTTAGTTCTTCCACATCTTCCTGTGATAAAAGCAGAGCAAGTTCTCCTTTGTGTTTAGTGAGTGGATTTACTAAAAAATTCTGGACTGAGGTTGAGGAAGAAGATGATGCGAATAGTGAAGCATATGTCTTTGCTGGTTGCTGCTCAGATGAGGAGCAGGGGTTCTCCGGTGGCAGAAATGCCATCTTGAAGAAGGGGCTATCCGCAAGAAGAAAGAGAAGGTCAAGGAGAGAGAGCCCTGAAGAAGGGGCTTTAATCTTCTTTTTACTCTCTCTGCCTAATTGTTGAATGTAATGTAAAATTCCCTTTCTCCTCAACCTTCCACACAGTATCCCAAATAGATGCAGGTAATACGGCCATCATATTAGTGCCAACAATTAATTTATGAGAAAAGGCAGGCTTGAAGATAAATTTCCCATCATATTAGTGCCAATAATCAAGTATAGCTTTATTCAGAGCTTTCCATAACTCTAAACATATTAAAATAGAGCAAACTAAACTCCATATATATATCCCCAGTCTTCTTTCAGATCCACAAAATCCCCAAAGATAAGCTCTGGCTTAGTGAATTAACATTAAATTCAATAAGTTTCACGAGCTTCACTACGCTAACCATGAAACCATATGAAATCCACTACGGTTAATACGTGATCCAATGGAAGACACACATAGATAACACCCAATTTAAGGGAGTCATAGGATCCCAACATTTTGCCATCTGATGAATATTTTCTATCATCAACTTGCACACATATCTATCCTCACCTTGAGATCTCAAATTAAATGATTGAATTTTGTCAATCAAATCCCCAGAAAATTAAAGCTAATTAACCATCAATCTAGGTTGCTGAATTCCTCATTATGCAAGAAATAAAGCAGTTGGTGTGATGAAGGCTGGTCAGACCTTTACCATTGAGCCTACGATTAATGCAGGTGTTTGGCGTGACCGGATATGGCCAGATAGCTGGACATCTGTAACTGCAGATGGAAAACACAGTACCCAGTTTGAACATACACTCTTGGTGACGGGAACAGGAGTTGAAGTTCTCACAGGACGCCTGCCTACATCTCCCTATGTGTTCCCCTGGTTAAAATAATGAATTATTGCCATATTTCGGAGCTGGGGTTTGGACGAAACAGGATCTGGCCAGATAAATTCATGGCGATGTTTTGACTTTGAATTCTGATTTAATCAATCCTACCTATAGTTTTAACATGTCTTGCATTTTTGCAAGAGTTAGATTAAGTTGCGGATTAGGTGCTTGTGAATTGGTGGCTCAATTTTGGATTGGTGCCTAAATTTGCCTAACTTTGAATTTTCACGTGTGAAGAAAATTCAAAGTTTGAGGTCTTTCACATTTATAAATAGAGATCTCATTTCTTAGTTTCAAATACATCAAAACAATTGTCTTTTCCCTTAGGTAATTTGTATCTTCTTCCTCTCTTTGTAATATTTCTCTTTGATAGTGAAATATTACTTTGGTGGTGTCCGAGGACGTAGGCATAATTGGTCGAACCTCGTTAAATTTCGGTGCCTCTTTTATTTTGTCTATTCAATAGCTATTATTTGTCGGGTATAGTTGTTGAGATTTATTGTGCTATTAAATTACTAGTGATAATTCTGTCTAAGGAAAGACTTGGCATTTCAGCGGTCCAGTTGTGACCCACCTCTCTAACTTAGGAATTGTCTAGTGTGATTTTTTAGTACAATAAGTTTCACGCTATTTGAAAATTATCCGAGCTTCCGCAACAATTCGTAATAGAGCCCAGGTTGTTTCTTAGCATGCTCTGTGGTTGCAGCTTAGTCTGATCTTCCACATCATAAAAGAGTATTTGGGCTTATTTGTTTCTTTGTTGCTATTGAATAGTATTTGTTACCGATATGAAATCTACATAAAAATCGACAATTTTGACAACTATAACCAATGCCAGATTCCCAGTAGAAATTTTTGATGGCACAAGTCACTTTGGCATGTGGCAAAGTGAAGTTCTAGATGCTCTATTTCAACAAGGTCTAGACTTTGCCATTGAAGATGAGAAACCGGTAGATGTGGAAAAAGAGGTTTGGAAAAAGCTAAATCGTTTAGCTTGTCTTACAATTCGATCATATCTCTCTAGAGAAC
>JAWZTD010022448.1:0-17843 GCA_035221335.1 Echites panduratus
TTGTGAAAAGAATATTAACTTCCTGCAGAATTTAGATTACATGTAATCTCGAAAGTGAAGTCCATTAGGTTTCTTTTGCCTAAAGTTACCTAAAAATGGGAAATGGCAGAAGGCCAAAACGATCCCTAAAACATCTTCTTATCACCGTCAAAGAAAACTGTAACATCAAAGCATATTACAGCTTTTCCAATTACATGATTTCCATCCATTATTTTTCTTAAACATCCAAATACACTCAAGAGTGCAACTTTTCACTTAATCATTAGCATGAAAGAAGAGAAACAACTAAGCAGAACACTTTCATCTGCATAAAAACCAAGAATAAACTATAAATCCCTTCTTGCGAACAGAACAAATTGAACTCGTAAAGCAAAATCGATACAACAAGCATCAATGGATGCCAAAGAGCCTAAAAAGCAATAAAATAGAAGAACATACCTGCAATATAGATGGTGGTGGAACTGCTAGGCGGCACTAAAGGCAGGAGGGTTTGGGCTGGGCAGTGCAACGTCGCTGGTTAGCTGGGGCAAGAAGAAAAATTTCAGAATGGGAGAATGGGGGTGTATTTAGGGATTGGGTGGGTAATTTGTGGGGGTTGAAATTGAGGGTTTAATTTGTAATTTGAGGGGGTGTACTTAATAAAATTGGAGGTTCTCTTATAATTGGGGGTACACTTAACAAAATTGGGGGTTCATTTATCCACACCCTTGATGATTTCCCTGAGACTTGATGTCATGTGTTACTTTGCTGTGTGCCTGATGATAAGAAACGGATCAGGCAATTAAATATTTGACTAACTGAACTAATATATGGAGGGATCAAATAAATTGCACCTTATAGATAAAATGGTATGGCTTTATTAACAAAAGGATACTAAAACAGTATGGTCTACATAACAAGACAATATGGGTAGTACCTGAATAATAATAATAATTTCTCCACCTTCTCCTATAAATGGAGAAGCTAAAGTAATTTATAGAGGTAACAAATAACTCTTTTACTTTCAAGTTGCTCTGAATTCTTTATCAGAGATACATTAATTTGATCGTCGAAGTATTACCTAGAGACATTCTTCTCACTTTTTTATTTTGCAAACAAATTCATTTTGATTCCTCTTCATCTCCGAAACATCCTAACTTAATATTTGAGTCTCGGTGCATCATCAGATTGGCTTCGTTATCGGAAAAGAGATTCGCAGAATATCTTCAAAGCAACTTCTTTTTTGAAAAGAACTAAGTTAGCCACTCTTCTCCAAAACTTTTACATCCTTGACTCCGCCACCTCCTATTCCCATGGAAAGGTCTAGCAAAGGCAAGGAGATAGAACAGGGGCAAGAACAATCAAGGCACTCCATTCCGACACTCTGTGATGACCTACAAGTTGAGTTCCTGGAGGTGAACCCATTACACCTGCCACTGTACTAAGAAAGGAAATCGATGCTCCAGCTAGAGTCTCTGCCAAGCAAAGGTTAAGACCGCATTGGATTGGGGATCTAAGGAGGACCCTCAACTTTAACAGGGCTCACCGAGGAAGGACTTGCCTCCAAAGGCATTTCAAAAATACAGAGGCTAGAAGAGGAGTTGCAGATTGCCCATGATCAAAATCAGATAATGATAGAATGGGCCAAGCTCAACCAAAGAATGACCATGATAGGCCAAACACTACCACCCCCGGTCCCTATACCATCACCTTCTGTGCATCCATCAAGAGTTTATTCTCTTTGGAGCAAGAACTCACAGAGAAAGTCGCTATAATTAAGAGATGGTAAGTAGAAGGAGAGAGATATTTGGACTAGGGGCAGCAAGGTCTAGGCGAGCATTACGAAACCAAGGACTTCCAAAAGTCAGGTTGGGGAATCAAAGAACCCTATTAGGAATGGTGGCCAGAAGAAAAAGGAAGGTGAAAAATCCTATATCTCGTAGACTAAAAGAACACGAACCCCCAAAAGAAGAAGGTCACATAATAGATCTAAATCTCCCAAAAAAAATTACCCATAACCAAGTCCCCTTTTTCCAAATGGATAAGGGATGCACCCCGAAATCCAAACTTCAAGGCACCTACCTTGACTTTATATACAAGAAAAGGTAGAGCTCAAGACCACCTCTGTAGGTATGAGCACCCGATGGGGGTCATCACGAATGACGAAGCAGTAAAGTGCAAAGCCTTTGCTAGCATTCTTGGCAACAAAGCCACAACCTGGTTCACTAACCTAAAGCCTGAATCCATTGGGAGTTGGTCCTCCCTGGAAAAAAGAGTTCCTCGCCAGGTTTGGAATTGAACTTTAGCAAAAAAATCAAGGAGACCTCTTTTATGTTAAGCAGCACTAGTGAGAAAGCCTAGAAGCATACATTGACAAATTTAAAAAGATGTATGATGACATTGATGGAGTAAGCATGAAGGTGACCTTACACTTTGTTAACTTATCTGAAGACTGAGCCCCCCAGGTCAATCTCGAAAATCTTCGAAGTAGCGAGAAAGTTGACAGTCTCCCAACAAGGGGGATCTTGCCACCAAACAAAAAAGAGGGCAAGCTCACCCAAGAGAGATCACCGCAAAGGGAAAAATTAGGTAAGAAAGATTGAGACTTTCACTCCTCTAAAAACCCAGGGCAGAATTGATCTCAGTACTCAAAGAAAGATTTGGAGTAGTTGATCCCAAACCTCTAAATCCCGAGAATCAAGATAAGAGGGATCTTGGGAGATATCACTCCTTTCATCGGGACCAGGGCCACTCAACTAAACAATGAATACAACTGAAAAGAGTTATTTAAAGGTTGTTAAGAATTGGACATCTACAAGAGTACAAGGTCGACCCCACAATAACGAGAGAGCTAGACATCCTACAGAAGAACGATTCATTAACATGATTACTGAGCCAGTCCCATCTAACACCCAAGTCGAGAAGCAAATCATTATTCAAACCAAATTTTCTCGATGGCCGAAACAACAAAAAAGGAAGAGATAATTTCCTTTAGGAGGAGCGAGCTTGCTCCCACACTGGCCTCCAAGTCCCACCCATTAAGCATAGATGCTTCCTTTGAGATAGACTGAGCAGATCCTTGAAAGATCAAGAGGATCCTCATAAACACATGTGCAAATAGAGATATTCTTTATTATTCCTATTTCAAGGAGATGGGAGTCATAAACACATGTGCAAATAGAGATATTCTCTATTATTCCTATTTCAAGGAGATGGGAATCCCAGACTCCCATCTTACCCCACATGAAGGGACTTGGGACCATAACTTCCAAGTCAAGGAAAGCATTAGCATTAAAGTCAAACTAGGTGTTGGCAATAATAACAGGACCGAAATGGTAAAATTTTTGGTGATGGATTTAAATTCATCTTACAATGGAATCTTCGGGATAACCTCACAGGCCAACTTCGAGATGATGTCATCCATCCCTCATCAGAAGGTTAAATTGCCATCCCGCAGACACATTCTCACAATAGAAAGCAACCCCAAGGACTTGCATTGATACCAGATGGCCAACAAGGAAAAGGGATGACAACACTAACAAAGATCCCATGGCGATATGCCCTATTGCTGAAGTTCCTGCAAGCTCCTCTGGAGAGAAGAGAGGTGAGTTGGAAGAAGTGGAAATTAACCCTTTTTACTAGGAGCAAAAGGTAAAAATTGGATCTTCACTCTCCGATGGAGAAAGACAAGCACTCATGCAACTTCTCAAAGAATACATTGACAGTTTTGCATAGGAAGTCAGCCAGATGCCCAGAATAGATGAGAAGGTGATGGTACATCATCTCAACATTAATCCCACTTTCAAACCTATCCAACAAAGGCCCCGCAAATTTCTGCAAGAGAACTAAGCTGCCATGAAAGTGGATGTAATTCGTGCAAGGAAACCTTCTTCTTCAAACATAAACACGTCAATTGGAAAACTTACCCAAGACTTCATCAAAGATTATGGTTAGTTCATTAACCTATGTTGTCATGCAGCATCAACCAATGACTTGTGTTTGGTAGACAATTCATACCCTAACCCAAGTGTAGAAAAGCCCTAAGAAGTTCTACAAGAACCCTAGAAGAGTTTCTAGCAAAAACTCACAAGAAAGACCATTTTGATCCATAATTTCGGCACTCTCTATAGAGAATTCATTTTTTCATTCAAATGTTGATTAGGGTAATTACATTATAATGTTCTATTTATACCCATAAGCTACTTGAACCTAATAGAAAGTAAAATACATAAAAACAATTACTTAAAATTAAATGGTCAAATAAACACCTAAAACCTTGTGACCAAAATTTTTGAAATTTGGTTAAGTCTTACATGGCTGGTCAAGGTCCATTTCAAGCCCTCCAAGTTGATTTATAAGTTCCTTATTCTCTCTTAAACTTCATTAAAATTTTGAGCTTTAATCACATTAAAAGGCTTGCTTGAAACCACTTCATCTTGGAGTGTTCTTCTTTTGAAAAATGGCCTCAAAATCAATTAGTTCTTCTCTTCCTTGAATAAAGATCATCAATGCTTGTCTTAATTTTGAAGCTCTTGATCTTGTGATAGGTCCACTTGGTATTTTTGAGCATGGGTCACCATCATTCTGCAATACCTCTAATTCCCTATTGCGAGTCCATAAGGTCTCCATTTTGAAAAGTCTGCCAAACAACTCCTTAATCTTCTTTTCCTTCTCTGCTACCCCCTCTAGAGCGCATTCTAGACTTGTGCCCAATCGACGAGACTTTTCCTTGGCATCAACAGATTCTTTCTCGGTAGCCCCCTAGATGATGTGTGAAGTGGCAACTTTATCAGCCAACTCATTCTTCTCTTTGGTAATCCCAGCCAACTCCTCCTTCACCTTCTTGTACTTTTGTTCAAAGGCGGATTTGGTGGTTTCAACACCAAACAGATTCTCTAATTGGGAGAATAGCTGATCACTCTCTTTATCTACTCTTCTTCCAATCTCAACCACATGAAGGATTAGTGAGCTAACCTGAATGAATACAAGTTTTAACTGATGAAGAAATAAAGAAAAATAATAATAATAAAAAATCACACATGTACCTCGGACAGATGAGCTTTAATCTGGCTAATAGCACAATTACGAAAAAAATTCCCAGCATTTCTGGCGGGCTTCAAAGTCAGGCCCTTATTAGCATGCATCGACCTAAATACTTGACAACTTGAGGATATGTGAAATCCAGCTTCTTAGGCTGGGAGACAAGACCCAAAGATTGCCTCAAATCCCTACTGATGGTAGGATCAGGAGAAAATTGAAAATCTTCACAATCCCAAGGAGGAATCACATCTCCCTGAAGTGGGTGACCATGGCTGAATAGAGTATGTTCGGCAGGATCGAACGAACCAGGCACATCCTCGACATAATCAACTGTCACCCCTGCAAATTGCACAACTGTAGAGAGCTCTATCTTCCTAATGCACAAGGTATACTTGCATAAGGAGAAGAACCAGATCCAACAACAGGGCCCATAAGAACAGCCCCACTAAACTCCAGGGAAGACCTTGTTTAAGTAGGAGAACCCAAATGGGAAGACTGAGGGTTCTCAGGAGGGCCCATCCTCCTCTCAAGGTGAGGAACTTCAATCTCCTTGCTGCCCTTGTGTTTCTTCCGAGCCTCTACAAGTTCGGCGGCAACCACAACCAATTGAACAGACAGATCTTCGTCTGTAGGAAGGGGTCTGGAATGTACCAAAATATCAGGACCAGCATTCGAATCATCATCAACTATGTGATAGGTAATAAGTACATTAATTGCCGAATCTAATTGAACTTGGGAATCCCGCTTGTTGGCTTCCATTAGCTCCAGCATTCTTTTTGCGGAGATCATATCTGCAACAAAAGAGATTGTCACAAATTCAAAAATCTAAGTACACAAAAAGGAAAAAACCATTGGAATTACCCTGGGGCCTAGGGGTGCACTTGAACCCCGGCGAGCAAGGACATGAAGAGCTTAAATGCCCTACCTTGTTAATAACCCATTCCCAAGTCCAAGGAGGAGGGAATGTCAAATTAACTTTAGGAAGAATTCCCTCCATAGAACCTATTTTGCAAAGAGCATAATCTTTCTCTTTGAAGTTCTTATGAAAGAGATATCTTTGAGTACCAGAAACCTCTATATTGCCAAATAAAGCCCAATTAACCATCTTGACAAATTTTGCCTCTGTTATTTTCACTCTGTCCAAGATGGGTATAGAAAAATGTGGCATCAACACAGTGGAATTTCTAGACGACCTAAGAGGCCAGCCCAATTTTCTTTCCAACAAAAATAACTCTCCTGCCTATTATATATCTTCGTCCGGAAAGGATCCATAAGCTTGGGAGCAGGGTTGTGTGTTTTGACACTTATGATGCTTCAACTTATCACCGTAAAGTATATGTTGAAAACATAGAAGGTAGGCTCAAAACCCATAGAGCGACAGATAGTAATGAAGGCTGTCAGGGCATATATGCTATTAGGATGAATCTGAAAGATGGTAGCATTACAAGCAGTCACAAACTCTACTATGAATGGTTCCATTAGGAAACGGAGCCCACTTTCCAACTGATTGGCAAAAATCAAAACATATTCATCCCTTGATCCAAAGGTCAAACCCATGCAATATACTGCCATATAAGTATTAAGGTCAATCTTGAATCTCTACACCATATCATTCATCTTCCCTTTTGACAACTTGTTCTTCACCAAATAAATCCTCCTAGAATGGAGCTCACTGGAAGAGGCTTCATGGGACATCATACTCTGCAAAAGATTTAGTAATGTCATCCAGCAGTTTTCTTGGAAGAAAATTTTTCATCTCGTAACACAGGATCCTGTTATCTCGTGTTAATAGTAAAGGGCCTTGCCGGCACTAATAGTGTTTATTGCCAGACCACACTATACAAGGGAACAAACCTAGCAAGGCTTCCATAAGAATCTCACCCCTTCACACAAACTCAGATTTGAAATCCAAAAAAAAAAAAAAAATTATACCTGCGAAATGAAAATCGAAGAACCTCCAGAGTAGGAGGGAAAGAGGTAAGGATCTGCAATCCACAGAGATGCTGATAAAGAGACCTTAGGAGAAAGTCCTAGAAGTAATAGAGGCTAAGAATTTCGGAAGAAAAAAAAAATCCAATAGTGAAGCACTAGTGCGAGGAAGTGATGGATGGAGGGAAGGAAAGAATTCAAGAACATAAGTGCCGGTAACAATGAATCTATAAGAGAAGGAAGGAAACAAAAAGGTGCAAGGATCTTGAGATAGGAAGTAATCTTCCTTGGAACAAAATGAATAAAGAAATATAAGTGGAGGAACCACTTATATCGAGATTGGAAGCAAGAGAATGAAGGAAATAAATAGGTGCAAGGATTTTGAGATCGGAACTAATCTTCAGTGGAACAAAGTGAATAAAGAGACATAAGTGGAGGAACCATTTATATCAAGATTGGAAGTAAGAGAATGAAGGAATTACATAGGTGCAAGGATTTTGAGATTAGAAGTAATCTTCCTTTGAACAAAATGAATAAAGAAATATAAGTGGAGGAACCATTTATATCAAGATTCGAAGTAAGAAAATGAAGGAAGTAAATAGGTGCAAGGATTTTGAGATTGGAAGTAATCTTCCATGGAACAAAATGAATAAAGAAATATAAGTGGAGGAACCACCAATTGCATGAAAAAAGGAATTTAGAGCATATTGCAAAGAAAAAAAAATGGGAAGTGGGGGATTAAATTAATAATAGGACATTTGCAGAAATTTCTTCAACGAATACAGACAGGCAACCCTCCATAAATATGTCGTATCCCGTCTAATTGTTGACTAGATAGGCCAGGAGGCTACTGGAGGGATCAAATAAATTGTACCTCGTGGACAAGTGGTACGGCCTTACCGACAAAAGGATTCCAAGCCAGTATGGTCTGCATGACAAGACAATATGGGCAGTACATGAATAATAAGAAGAATTTCCGTACCTTCTCTTATAAATGGGGAAGCTGAAGCAATCTATAGAGGTAACATATAAACCCTTCTTCTTTACTTTCAAGTTGCTTTGAATTCTTTATCGGAGATATACTAACTTGACCGTTGGAGCATTCTCTGGAGACATTCTATTCACCTTTTTATTTTGCAGGCAAGTTCATTTTGATTCCTCTTCATCTCCGAAACACCTTAAATCAATATCTGAATCACAGTGCAACATCAACGTCATTTTGTTAGGAGAAAAAAAAAATTAGGGCCACCATTCTCAGATTCCATTCTTGATTCTGTGAGATTCCAGTTGCAATAACAGAATGAAAAACTCAGTAGAGCATCTCCCTCTGTGGCGTCCATCTTGCTGAGTCTCCGGCAGACTGCGAGGGAGTGTACAGAGAGGAGAGGGAGGAGAGGTCGCCGGATTGCTCACATCCGGTCGTGTGAAATTTTATATTACTGTCAACAAGAAACTTTCGATATGGCTCCAATGGTCGGCACTACTGGGTTTTGTTCGATGAGAACATAGGCCTCATTGTTCCTTTTTCTTCTCTAGTTCTCCTTCTGTTTCGATTAACCTATCATATTAATGAGCTACAATTGTATTTCTTCACAATAAATAAAAGGTATATTAAATGGAGGGTAAGAGTGAAAAAAAATAATAAATATACATTGTAAATTGTAAAATAAGTTATATTTTGGGAAAGAAGTATTCTCTTTTAAAGAATATATTTCATGTAAATAATTATACTATGAGAGAAAATATATTGATGTTATAGAAAAAATTGTATAAAAAATGTATTTTATAAACTAATTTTTTTTAATATCTCATAAATCTCCTCAAAGAAATCATGAAATTTTTGGTCAGTAACTTGACTAATTTTTTTATAACCTAAACAAATTAAAATTTGTTACAAACGAGTAATAAAGAAATACTTTCAATTCAAATTTTAAAGATTAATGTCAAAATAAATATTTTATTAGTGTAACAAATTACTTTTTTAACCTTTTAGGGTCTCATTTATAATCTTAATAAAAATTATCTTTGTGTTTTTGGTTATTATTGTTATTATACATTGTGATGAAAAGTCATGATAAGAAAATGGTAAAAATTTATGTTGATTAACTAGTTAAAATGATTTAACTTTTTTAAGAAAAAAATTAAATCCATTGAAGATGATCATTAACCAAAGGAATTGAGAATATAGGCAGCAAAGAGCTAAACCAAGTTGACCAACATTTTGAAATGAATAAAAGAATAGAATTAATATGAAATGAAATAGATTTATAAGGAATTGAGATTATTGAAATTAAAATTATTAGGTGTATCTGGACAAGGCAAGTTTTTGTTTTTTAAAAAATAATATTGAAAAGTTAATGAAAATTTATTTGGTTCAATCTTGACCAACTTAAATTTTTAAAAATTAAGTTAAATTGGGTTGGGAAAAATATGAAAACTACTTGGGGTTGTTTTTGGTTGATTTGGAAAACCTATGTTTTGTTTTTGAAAATTTGAAACGGGTAAAAATAATTTTGTTTAGCCAATTTGAACATTTCATTTTTCTAAACTCGATCAAGGTAGAATAAAAATTAGAAAACAACTTGAGATTATTTTTAGGCTCTAATTGGATACACCACTCATTTGAGTGGTGTCATCCCATTCGTTTGAATGTTTGTTTGGATTGGCGGTCACTCTCCACTCAAATGGTTGGACCTGACCCAAATCCGGGTGGAGAAACGAATCCCTACAGTGTTCCTCAATTTTTCATTTCTATGCTACTGTGCAGATTCTTTTCCACTTTGGCAACTTTCCTATAAGAATCAGATTGAATTTGTAGGCAAAAATATCAGAATCCCTCCAGCGGTCAAATTTCTATGAATTCAAATGGTCAATAACAATTTTACATTTCTGCTTTTATAATCTTGGTATGCACTAAATGAGCACTGCCACAATACTTTGATTGCTTCCTACTTTGTTGTTGAGTCATCATGAATTAGTAGAATGCTTTTTCGTAGATGCGATGAGTGTGTTTTCCATAACTGTCTGTGGTGGTTGTTAGTTTAGTTGATTTAGATGAAAAAAATAAACTACTTCATTCCCTCATTTTCATGTTATGATAGGAAAATTGGGGGGAACAGATAGGTACACCTACAGAGGTTGAGGTCCGTAGGTAATGACAATGATGAATTGCGTTAATGTTGTCTCTATTTATGACGGGTGTCCATGTTGCTTCGTCAAATGTAGGTTAGACGATCTGTTGCACCGTCAACGATTGAAGATTGACATTCATCATTGGATTCAATAGCAATCCCACGCATTGCGTTTGTGGGAGGCAACTTGATTAGGTGTGTATTAGTAACCTTACATTTCTAAGAACAAGATTTCATTGAATTTGTATGGAAGTTTGCATGCAGGAAAATATGAAGTGATTTATTGCTATCTTAAGTTGATCTGTGTATAAGGTTCATTTTTTAACGTACTGGACTCTGCCAAAGTATAGTTCGTGCTGTAGTAGTTTGTTCACATATGCACTAAGATAATCGATTACACAATCGATTATTGTAGGCAATGGGAGATAAGAACTCACTTTGGACACCAACCCATGAGTACATGTTCCTGGTCGTCTTGCAAGAATGGAAGAACAAAGATGGAAGATGGCATGGAGGTAAGTTCTCCAACAACACCAGGGTAGAAATTAGAAAAGATTTCATTGCTCATGTTGGAAATTCTTTTTCTGAACAACTGAGATCGAAGTGGGAATGTTTGAAAAAACAATGGAGCATGCTGAAATGGTTAGTGACGAATCATTTGGGAGTTGGGTGGGATTCGACCTTACACACTATTTCCGCTTTTGATGAACAATGGCAACAGATTTTGCAGGTCAAGTCTCTCTTTCATATTAACTCTATTCGTACATCTTGGTGTTTTGAAATAAATGAACCCTCATGCTATGATCGAGCATATATCAGGTGAAATCAAAAGCTATGTATTTATAAAAAAATATCTTGCCACACTTTGAACTCATAGATGACATATTTCATGACAGTGGTGTGCAAGGAACCTTCGCCAGATCTCCACAGCAGCCTCATTTGGACGATGATGAGGAGGATGAGTTGATGAGGCAACTCTGGCGTAGTTCAAGAGGTCTGCCATTCCCGAATTTAGCTGGAATTGGATATGATTCCGATGACACAATGCAAGGTTCTAAAAGACAGACCACAAGCACAGCTACATCCAGTGGCAAGCGGAGCAAGTCATCATATTCAACTAGCTGTCAAACAGGCACCACTGTCCAAGGCGCTCGGGTTCAAGATCTCACTACACAACAGGAGATGTTTCGATAATATGCTCGTCCTGGGGATGCAATTACAGCGAAGAATCAACTCAATGCATAACGACTTTCAAAATAGGATAGTAGCATTTCGAAATGCAACTCAATTTTGTTTGAGGAATTTGGTCATCTTCCTCCACATAAGTTGGATGAGTTTCATCATGAGTTTCGTGATCAATACTTCAGGGAGCAGTGGATTTCAATGCCCCAAGAGTGCCTTCGTTATGTGGTCTCGAAAAAATTTAGCCCATTAGATTAGAAGTTACATTATCTTAGATTAAAGCATAAACTTTTAAACCAATATTTATTTTATGCTTGCAGTAGCATGACAATTTTCTTCTCATTGGTACGTTATGTTGTGATAATGACCCTTATAACTTTGTCAACTTTGTTTGATTTTATTTATTAATCATTTATGTTTTATGGTTTTCTATATGCAAGAATGTTGTGGTCTTTTTTTTTTATTATGGACAACTGTTGTCTGTCAAGAAGAGCAGATGGAATATATGAGTGTACTAGATGCCATAATCATGTAATTGTGGACAACAGCTAGGTTTCTGCCTCGTGTACTTGTTTCCATGATCGATTACGGTGATAACAGATGCTGTGCGATTTCTTGCAGTGTATAATCCAGGTCTTATGGTAGCTTTTACTGAGGCATATGGCAGAAACGACAATGACTGGCAGGGGGCAACGATGATGACAATGACGATTTTGATGAGTCCTCGGACGACAACATGAACCATGCTCCATTGGGCTTGCCAGATGTCTGCATAGAAGTTGTCATGTGTAAGGATAAACGATAATGCAGAACTTCACAGTTGAGTGGAGCTGCCTGGGTACGTGAATTGTTAGATCGACATCCTACAAGAATTCATTCTTGTTTGGGCATGACGAAGGTGGTTTTTAAAAAGCTTTACAACTTGATATGTGAGCGAGGTCTTTGTTCTGACCAACAATAGCAACATGTGGCAGTGTGGGAGAGCTTGGCTATCTTCCTTAGTTGTATGCTGAAATCCAAAGACCATCGTGAACTGGTCGGAACTTTCAGCACTCAATGTAGACAATTGCTCGACATGTTAAGAAAATGGCTCGTGTTCTTGAATCACTAGGTCATGATATAATTAGGTCAATGCATTCCGGTGACGTCCATCCCTCAATTCTATATGATCCGAGTCGATACCCATGGTTTAAGGTATGAATGAAAAGATTATCATCTGATTTGAAATATAATTGCCTTTATATATGCTTGATGAGAGAATTAATAACGGGTACAATTTGTAGGATTGTATTGGAGTGTTAGATGGCACTTTTATTTCTGCAAGTGCATCAAGATCTCGAACTGCCACAACTTAACACGAAAGAACTCAATTGCCCAAAACGTCTTAGCTATTGTTGATATGCGCTTCATCTTTGTCCAGGGGGGTGGGAAGGCATAGTAAAGTGCTTCATGATGCTATGCACAACCTACAGTATGGATTTATCATGTCCCCCTTCATGTGACAATCGATTATCCATACACTAAGTGCATATTTACTTCATTCCGTGGGACGTCTTTATGATGGGTGTCCATATATAAGGAAGTTCTACTTTGTCGACGTTGGATATAAAAACTAACTTGGCTTTCTTGCACCTTTCAAGGGGGAGAGATACCACAGAAGTCAATTCCAAGGAAGGTACTATTTCAGGGAGCCAAAGGAATTGTTCAACTATCGCCACAGTTCAATTCGAAACGTCATTGAACATACCTTTAGTCTCTTGAAGAATTGCTTTAAAATTTTACGAGATTCTGGTATGCCGTCGTACAAGCTACTGACAAAGCACCATAGTAATTACATGCTATGTGGTCCACAATTTTATCCTCGAGAATGATCCATTTGACGTCACTTTCAATACAACACTGGACTGTACTGGGAGTGAGTCGGACAACAACCCCAGCAATACTGATGTAAGAGCATCTATTTATATCACAAATGACGAGGATGACACTGCTACTATACAAGAAACCCAAGAAGATGGATCAACATTTGTATGGACTTGCTTTCGAGAAACAATTGCTACTGATATGTGGAACTAGATACTATAGCATACACGATGATGAGATCGATCATGATGTCTAGTTATACTTATCAAAAATTGTGTTAGCAACATATGTGTAATTGGTGGCAACATTTTGCAATCACAGTTTCTTTGATCATGGTTTTCAATTTTTGTCTGGTTGCATTCATTATTACAATGGGTTTGCTGTATGCTTTGCCAAAATGTTCCTGGACCAACACCCAGAAAACATGGACATATAATACCTAGGAGTCATTATTAGAAATGGAAATATGCTTTGTTCAAAAAAAATTTTATTTTTACAAACATTGACATTATTTTCACCATCCATTAAAAACAAATTTTGTTCTTATATAAATATGCCACGAAAGGAATATTGTGGAAAATAAAAATTTGTTGGAAACAGATTTCCAAAAAACCACATTCGCAATGAAAGCTCATAATTACAAATGGAAATAAGAATTATTTTTAAATAGTGTTTGGGCTGAAAAATGTGTTTTTTTTTTTACCACGCAAATTTATATAGGAAAATATTTTGTTCCCATATAAATATGATATTCTGAGTCAAAAAAATTGACTGGAAAAAGGAAAAAAAATAAAAGAGAAAATTCGCATATAACCCCTCCTCACAAACGACTCATATACCCTCCAACCTATAACCTACCTCTACCACTTCGCTTGCCTCATCGATTATCCATCGATTTACCTGATACATTTGCTTTGGGAATCTGCAAAGGCATGGGATTCTTTTCATTTTTCCTAGATGCTATAACCCTAAACATCATAGCAATAATGGGAGATAATGCTTTGCCTGTTCTTCATACTACTATAAGCCGATAGCTAGTCTATCATTCTCAACAGAACTCCGACACCATGCTGAGGACGAAGAACCCATAGATGTCTGATCGGAGTCCAGCCATCAGTTACGACAGCATATCCCGTTGGAGTCATATGAGAACTACTGTAAAGAATTCTCTGCGAAGGAGGTGGTTATCAGCAAGCCACCTAAGATGGGTGAACTGGAAACAGTACCGGACTTGCCGAGGTAATCTAGTTGCAAGAGTTGACTCATCTGCTTTGCCATACAACTTGCTACGACTTTCTTGTCAGGTTGTTCTATTGCAATCTCATTATTAGTACATCAGAGGTTGGGGAATTTATGGCACACAGCTTGGTATGGGGTCAGGAGATAACATTTAATAGCAGTATTGTAAATCAAAAGTTTGGTTCTAGTGATTGTGGATTCAAAATTACTGAAGAGGATGACGGAAACATTAAGTCAAGGAATGCAGTGAACCAGTTTCTATTTGGCAGGAGGGCATCGACACTAAACAATATGACTGTTACTACAAGAATAGTGGCAATGATAATTGCCCAATTCATCCAGTGTCACCGTGAAAAGGAGCTAATCGCCAAGGTGATGATGCTGGAAAAAATCGATTTTGGCAATGTCTTCATGCTTAATCTCAAAATACCCTAGCGAAATCCTGCAAGAAGATTGCCCTACGGAGCTCTATTGACATGCCTTTTTGAGTTACATAGAGTGGATTTGAGGAAGCATTCAATGAGGCAGATTTGGTAGAAATTTGACTTCTTAAACCTTCTTGCAATATCTTGCCACAAGGAGCCTGCAGCTAGTGGTCCTTTGGTGGGTAATGATGAACAAGATGGTAACTCTTTGGAGCCTTTGTTGGCACAGATCCTACAGAAACTGAACACAATTGAAAAAACTGTTAAAAATATTGACAGATGCTTGGCTAGACTAGAAAAAAAGCCCTAGGTAGCATCCGACAATGAGATGAAAGTGGACAACAGCGAGGATTCTAATGCTAGTGAAAGTGATGATTAGGGGAATATTCAGGCCAAATTGTCAACTTTTGAACTTTGTTTGTTAACTGCTCTTTCTAATATTTGGTTTATGTTTTGGATTGTGTTCGCCATGAGATTTGTACAATTGTTTTGTTATCTTCTTTAGCTTGTTGTTTATGTTTTTTATTAAATTTTCAATGCATTGTGACAGTTGTTTGAAGCCATGCAGATTTGTTTGTTACTTTTATGACATCTATTTGGTGTGGTGTTGTTTGTTATGGCCTTTTTTTAATGTCATATAATTGTCACTGCGATCGATCATGAGATTCGTATTGTTTGGTTATATCATGGATGGTATGATCGCTCATGAGTGCATTATTTCTATGAAAGAAAAATGATGGTAAGATATCCATTGTTGAGCAAAATGAATGGTAAGATTTTCCTATACAGAAAACCATGTCTGGATGTTGACATTGCCACGAGCAAAAAGACAAATAGATGGTTTTCCCTCAATTAGCCATTTCCTATGGACATCTGGATGGTTGGAATGATGTATCCGACAATATCCTGGAAGTCTTTGCACAGTGGGGATTCTAATGCTGCTAGAAGTGATGGTTAGGAAAATATTTAGGCCATAAGGCTCCTAAATGTCTAGTTCTTGTTAAATGCTTGTACTAATGGTCATTTGTTTCCATTTTGTACTGGGTTTCATCGAGTCGCAAAGGTTCGATTTTATCTTGGTTAGAGTGTTGTTGGTGTTTTCATCTAAATGAAAAGATGTGGATAGTTCTCGGAAGAACAATCAATTTCTTTCTAATTTGTATGACAACATATGGAATAGTTTGGAAGGACCTTGGAATTTTTTTGTATACCATGTAATTGATACTGCGATCGATCATGGGATTTGTATTTCTTGATCATAGGATTGATGCTATTTCCGATCATGAGTTTTGTATTTTTTCTATGCAAGAAAATTGATGTTAAGGTAGCAGTTGTTGGATAGAATGGATGGTACGATTTTCCAATCCAAACAACCATTTTTTGATGCTGCCATTTATTTGAGTGGCCAGTTAAAAAAAATGATGGTTTTCCCTCCAATCCATTTGAATGGAGAATGGAGGTGTCAAATGATGTATCCAATCAGGGCCTTAGATTTTAAACTTAGTACTTGACTCCTAACATTGTCCCTTTTAAAATCCATTTGACATGGGAGCAACGATGATAATATTTTATGGGATCTGAGAACAATACATATATTTATATACATACACAAGATTACAACTAAATGTAAAAAGCTCCTACAATATATGTGAATTATTTTAAACTAAAACAGTCTACAAAGCAAGGAACTAGGAAATGATCAATTAAACCAAATAACTAAACAATGGATAATATTACCCATATACCCCTTTGAAGCTAGATGATGTGGAACAACACCTAACTTGAACAAATGACAATGGAAAGACTCCTTGGATAGAGGTTTTGCAAGAGTATCAATTAACTGTTTAGAATTGGAAATATCAGTGATAACAATTCTTGTAGCTTTTGTCTGCTATAATAGAAATCAACAACCACATGTTTCAACCAACAGTGAACAACAGGATGATGACAAGTATTTAACTTTAACACTGTCAATGGTAGGTGGTTGATAAAACACAACATCTAGCTCCTTGAGAAGGTTGTGTACCTAAGTGGTTTCATTTAGAGCACTTGCAACCACTTGGTATTCAATTTCCATTAACGAACGAATATTGGTTCTTTGTTTCTTCAGTGACCAGTTTATAAGATTAAGACCAAGGAAACCGGTGGTGGGACTTCTATTAGCAAGGTTGCTAGCTCATTAGCATTTGAATACATCTTTAACATTAGAGGACTATTACAAATAAGTTTCAGACCATAATCACTTATGCATAAGATAACGAAGAAGACTTTTTATGGCTTTCCAATAAGCTTCAGAATGAGCATGTATTGTTGGATTTGGACACCAATAATGACCAATATGTTAATCCCAAGTGTCAAACCCAATAGTCACATCTTATTCAGAAAAGACACGTCCGTGGAGATAACCTTTCAGAAAAGATATGTCTGTAGATATGACCTTTTCTGAAAAGATATGTCTGTAGAGATGATATCTATATAAACAGTCTTTTCTTCACTTTACAGAATTAAGTTTTTACATTAACTTTTGATCAGATATAAAACAGACATTTAGATTGTGAAACAGTGATATTGGTCCTAGTGATTTATATCGAAAACTTGTGACTTGATTGATCCGGCAAATTACTTCCGCAAACTTCAAATTCAAGTAAGGTCTTTTACCTTTTAATTAATATTGGTATCAGAGCCCTTTTATTAAGTTCAAGTCAACAAAGATTTGTTATATTTTTTTTCTTTGGTTTCTTATATGTTTATATCAAAATTTGATCTGCCTAATAAAAAAAATTATTGAGAATTTTAACAAGAACTGAATTGAAAAGTTCTAGAATCTTGTGGAGGAATCCGACAGTTTGATTTTTTTATCAAGTTTGATACACGATGAGATGTTAATTTTTTTTTTTTAATGTTTGCTTATTTCGTTTGATTCCATGGGAAACTTACGACGATGGAGAAACTGAAAAGTGCAGAAATCAATAATTGACAATTGTTCATCAATATTCTCTTTAATCTTCACTATTTTTTTAATTGTTTGCATTGCCAACATACTGCCAACATTAAA
>JAWZTD010022499.1:0-17800 GCA_035221335.1 Echites panduratus
AGAAAGAGGCTATATATAGTGTTTTGGCTAGCCAAAACCCTAATACAAATGTTCAGCCATTTAATTGCACAAAAGAGACCTTAACTATGGACGAAATAAAATGACAGCAAATGAAGAAAACCGAGAGTACTGTAGCAACACAACTGTAACAACTCTGCAACTGTAGCGATTAGGTCACCGTAGCAACTCGGTCTCTATAGATCCCTTAACATTTTGGATGCTTTCTTGGCTGGAAATGTTTCTTTCAATCCCCTCAATTGTTGATACATTCCATAAATTCTTGGTCACACATTCATCATCTAATTTGGTTGCTTCAAAAATGACTTCGAAGTCAAGTGGTTCTTCCTTCTCTTGGAGATATGTAACCAAAGCTTTCCTCATCTTGGTTGCTCTTGCCCTTGTGATTGGTCCTTGAGGTATTGATGGTGCTAGGTCTCCATCATTCATATTGTAAATATAAACATTGTATTAGTTGTTTGAGTCATGGTTTTTGGTTCCAACATTACTAACAGTCTTGCTTTCGTTAGCTAGACTGACCAATTATTAATCCTGCATGTTATATTTTTAGATTACATTTGAGAAACACAAATAAGTGGCCAATACGTCTCTGTTATTTTGTTTGCTTCTCCAACTTGCATCTATGTTATCTTTACATGTGTATTATTTTACCTGTTAAGATTTATACTTTCCAAAAAAATTCTTTTCAAAAGAATGTCTACTAAACTTGATCTTAACATTATTGTTTATCTCATGAAGGGCATATGCTGAGATTACAAGTTGTCCTTGATTGTTAAGAATCAGTATTAGAAGATTGATAGATTTGTAATTGTGTTAGAAGATCCGCATAGTAGATTTCTAGTTATAGTTTAATTCTTATTTATCAAGGAGCCTATTCCTATGTAAAATCTTAATATTATTGTAATTCATAGATTATTAGATTATTGATTAGATATTTTATAAATTATTTCTTTTTGAGAGAATTCTTACTAAAGTGTCTTTTGAGAACCAAGATATCTTTCATAGTGATGGATTAACAGTCCGTTATAGTGCTTTGTTTACTGGGTACAGGGGTCTGAATATGTAGGTACATGTAATCTTATTATGGTTTTTCATTCTACCTTAATTTCCTATTACTCTTAGAGTGTGCTAGTTTCTCGTTGGTTAGAATTTTTTGTAGGCATGTACTTCATTCATCAATTTTGTTTTTTTTTTAAATATTAATTTCTCTTCCTTGCACATTTTCTTTCTCATAAATGTTTTATAACCTCTATTATTCATATGGAGTTTTTGTTTCTTGGAGCTATAACATTTTTCTAAAGTTCTATTACTTAACTGTGTTACTTAAACTCATTTATTTATTATTCTTCCTACAGTTCATTTATTTTGTTGGGTAGCTTGAAGCCATCCATCTAACTTTTTTCTTCCCAAACTCTTTACTTTCTTGTTTGGGTCAATCTAATATTTTAGTATCTGTATCTTCTACGGTTCAACATAGGATTTTTCTAATCTTTACCCTTCAACCAGAGGTTCTAAAGTTGTTTAGATATCTAAACAATTTTGAAAAGACAATTTAGTCCAGTTAGGTTTCATTTTCTTTCTAAAATGTCTATAAGAATGAATTTCTAGATATTTCGTCAGGCTATATACATAAAGTTTCATTTTTGTCCATAAAGCTGTTGAAAAATTTTAACTATATGTATGCTCATGGATTCTAGAGATTTTAAATATTTGAGTTGAATAAAAACATTTCTTCTCCCAGAAATAAGGAACAAAAATGATACATATTACACATTTTTATAAGACATATCATGGATTATGAAATTGAGAAACAACTCCAAATACAAGCAAGGACATTCGCCGTTTTCATAAATGTGAATTCAAAAGGTGGTAAGGAAATCTTTTTGTAGCATAGTCTTCATTCCTGTTACTTTTATATTTACATCTCTTCTCTTGCTTAAAGTTTTAATGATGGAAAACCAAATGTCATTTTAATGTGATTTTAATTATATTTTTTGCACCATTATATTTAAAATGTTATATAATAATATGTAATTTGAGTTCTTTTGTTCAATAAGTTGAATATAATTTTTGTTCGTGTTAGTTAATCTTTTTGACCATCTTTTGTATGAGAATATTATTATAATTATATCATACAAAGAATTTGATGAATATGAACAATTTTCTCTTGTTTAAATTTTGAATTTGTTATGTAGTTACTTTATTTATGCACGGTTTAATTATTTCTTAATGCAATGCTATTTGGCATTTTATACTATTGATTTTTAAATAAATCGGTTTTTAGAAAATATTGACAATAATATTTTCAATTTAATGAGTATTCTGTTACTTTAATATAGATTTTAAAATTCATTTAATTAAAGTGAATCAATGAAAATTATTTTATACCTCTAAATAACATTTTATCAAATAATTATTGTCAAGATTTAAAGTTCTATTTATAAAATATATTGTATATAATTTTTGTGTTTTTTTACTGCTATATTTTAAAATGTTCTGTAATAATAATAATAATAATAATAATAATAATAATAATAATAATAAGTTATTTATTATATGGAAATATGGAATTCGAACATGAATTCTATTTCCATTACGATTCATTATTTCTATTCCATTGGCCTTTTTTTTTTTTGGCAAATCAGTTTACCCTTAACCTATTTATTTTATTTTTTTGCATTTTGTACCTTTTATAGCTGAATTCCATACATTTCCACATCTAGGAATGCATAAAAAAGAGGGGCAAAGTGATACAAAAAGAACTCTATTCGATTTTCTAGTCTATCTATTTAGTCTATAGGAAATCATATGAAAAATATAACCGATTCTTTCCTTTCTTTCTTTGGGCCATTGACCAAGTGTAGTGCATGGTGTATGGATCTTTTTTGGAAAGGGAGATTTAGTGCCCGTTTGGCCTAGCTTTTTTAGTTCTTAAAAGCTGGCTTTTGGCTTTTGTCTAAAAAAATAACTTATGATAAAAAGCTGAAAGCTGTTTGGTCAATTTATTTTAAAAGCTATTTTTTTTAGGAAAGTTGTTTGATATTACAAGTTAAACAAGTTAAAGAAGTTTTTGAGTTTGGATGCTTAAGAGAATGAAAAGCTCATGTATAAAATACTTCATGAAATGAGTATGATGAACTTTTTCATTCTTATTAATTAAATTAATAAAATACTTTTGATTTATAAAATATTAATATCATTATATTATAACGTGACATCGATAAATTTGAAGAGTTTTTTCCTATAACAATTCAAGTTTAATTTATTTTATAGATGCGATATTAAATTTAAATTTATTAAATATTTATGTCTAGTAAAATAAAATTAAATATACCTTTATTTTTCAAATTAAATTATCAAAATATTTTTTGCTTTAACTGTTATATTATACAAAATGAATATGAGGAGTGTCTTGAATAATCCGTCATGTTTAATTTTTTATCTAGACCATAATTACATTTGAAGTAATTAAAAATTTATATCAAGTCGTATGAGTATGATGTACTTTTTATTTTTTAAAATTAAATTAACAAAATGCTTTTTTATATTGGGAAAATAAATAATCTTTCAATCAAAATCGGTCTAACCTGTCCAATGGTTGGTTCGGTCCAAAGTTCGAAATCAAAAATCAAGAAAACCTTTCTCTTTTTGTTAAACCATATTGGACCGGTTAGTCTGAAGTTGAACCGGCCGATTATGTTAAAAAAAATTTTTTTTTGTCAAATTCAAGAAATTAAAAACTACAAACTTCTAATTAAACATTTTATTAAATTGTTTCCCTCTCATTCTAACCTAAATCACTCAATTTTCTTCTTTTATTCTCTAATTTATATGCAACCACACGAAGATATTCTCCAATTTTCACAGAATATCAAGAACAAAATTTTTAGATCCAGGAAAGCTGCACTTGATATTAAATTTTCTTCCATGAAAATACGTTTTGATACCATTTAAAGTACGTAAATATTAAAATACTTGTTGAAGAAGAAGAAATTAGGATTTCATTGATAAAGTATATCGTTTTACATTATAAAGAACAATACTATATAAATAACCTAAGCAAGTAATAATATAAAAAGGCTAATCTATCTTTAATGAATAAATATCGTAGTAAATCATAAGAATTTTAATATATTTTAAATATAAAATAAAATTTTTTAATTATTAAATTAACAAGTTCAATTATGATTGAATCACTAAACCATAAACCACTAACTTTTCTGATTCGATAACCTGTCTGATTTTGAAAACATTGCCCATACATATAAATTAATATCTTGAACCATTATTCATATTTCATTTTATCTGATTTTCTATATAATTACTTTTTGTTTGTGATCAAATTGCTCTTGTACCACCCAAGGAAAAACGGGTCATATATACAAACCTTTTTTAAAATATAAAAAATCCAGTGAATTATAAAAAAAAAATGTTGCGAGAAACTAAATCTGCCGGCATCTCTTAAACCTCCTCATTTTCATAATTTAATTAAATAAATCAAATACCAGTCTAAATTTCTCCAAAAAAAAAAGCATATTCTTATTTTTTATATGGAGACAATAATACTGTTAGTTAAACAATTTTTTATTAACTAACATTTTTAATGAACAATCATGCATATCAGTATCTTAAAAATTAATTTAAAAGTACCATCTTACAATAATAATAATAATAATAATAATAATAATAATAATAATTATTATTATTATTATTATTATTATTATTATTATTATTATTATTATTATGAAGTTTTCATGCATATTAGTATCTTCATTTTAATATATATTATGGAAACATATGTACACTGTGTGGGTGTAAAACTTAATTTTCATTTATTTTGATACCTCAACATGTCACTTGTATTTCATTAGATAACTTTTTAACTAATATAATTCAATGAATTGTATATAACAAATATTATTAGGAAATTAATCAACAAGTAGCTAAAACTTTTCATTTTCTAAAGAATAATTAAATAAATTAAATACCAAAAAATAATTTATAAACGACATTCAATATTTATTTGCATATTTTTGTAATTGAATGGTAATAATATTTTTAATGGAGTATTTTTAAAGGATATACCTAAATAGTTGATATAATAAACAAATTCATTCAATTTAATGAATATTTATAATTATTAAATTATATTTAAAAAAAAAACAAATCTCAAAGAAACCGTACAAATGTCAAACACCTTCCTTGACTAGAAATTCATACGTTTTTTTCCCCCTTATTTGCATTGTTCTGCTCTTTGCTTTTCTTTGACTTCCTTTCTTTTTCTTCTTTACGATTCTCAGATTTCTCTTTCTTCTCTTCCTTTCTCTATGTAATCTTCAATTATTTTTGTTTTACTTCTTGCAGCATTAGAAGATATGAAGGAGAGAGCTCACTAATGGAATTGAATTTTGAATTCATGGTGGTTTCCTGCAGTTGTTATGTTGCTTGGTCTTCTTTGGATTTGAACCAAACTCTCACCCTTCTTGAGTTCGTTATTTAATCATTCTGAATATGTTTCCCCCACCCCCCTAAAAAACACACACATATCTTAGTTCTGAGAAGTATTCTTAATGTTGTTACTTTCTCTCTTCATCTACACTACTCAATTTTCTTTGGCTTTCATCTCTTGCGAAGATTCTATCTCAATGTGAGGATAGAGAAGCAACAACTAGTGACCTGACAACTCGGCAGAGTAAGCATTCTCCATTTTTTTTTTTTAGAAAAACAGACAAAGGTCAGTAATCCATTGACAAATGCCTTTCGTTTTCATAAAATTAGTGACAGTCTTTAAAATTTTGATAATGATATTTTTTTTGGTTGCAGTATTGCATGATGCCAGATTTGGGTTTCACGTCCCTGCCAGAATTGAGTTTCTATAATCTAATGTAACCATTCAATTATGAGAATTTCAAACTTAGTTAAATATAACCTGTTGTTATCTTTCCATTTAATCAAAAATCAACTTCAGTGCTCATGTTTCCTCGGGGTGAATTGGCATCTGCTTCCTTGACGTCATATGCTCTCGCAAGCTTCCGTTACTTGCTCTCAATTAGATTTGAAACGGAGTCTTCTCTTATGCTTCTTGAGTTTGTTGTTTCCTTTTTTCTAAATTGAGTTTCAATATTCAATTTTTGTCACAATAAACCATTTACACATTTATCCATGTCTTTAATTTCTCTATTAATTTTGTTTCATTAAAGCATGGATTACTCTAATTAGGTTCTCATTTTAATTACTTGCCACTGTGTCGAATTTTCTGTACTGATGTTTATATGAATTTTATAGTTAAAGATGCTTGAATCCTCTTTGGATTCAAATAAAGGAGATATTATACACACCATAAGTTATGGAGAAACTGACACTAATTTCTCTACTGCCATGAAAATGCACAACGATATATGCCAACTAATCATGGGTTGCATTGGGTGGAGAAGTTTTGGGCAGTGCGATTGATGGGTTGAAATTATTTTTAGATGTTTATTTTTTGAGTCTTTTTCTTGCATAATCGTATCCATTATGGCTAAATCTTGTCTCTTTTCTTGAATTTCTCGTAGGTTGCTCTCATTTGGATTTGAACCAGAGTCTTCTAACAAACTTCATACTAAAGTGGACTAGATAAAAGATTGTTTTATTTTCTGTAATGCGCTTACTTTAAATTTTTCTCCTAATCTGATGGTGTTTGCTTCTTCTACATTTCTTTCATTCTTAAACATCTTCGTTGCAAAACTCTTGTGCAGATAACAGGTCCTATCCAGCAGCGAAACTTCAAATTACAATTGAATCATAGAATTAGATTAGAAGTTTTTATAACATTGTTTATGTGAAAGAAGACTTACCTCTTTTCCTTGTTCTATGACTCCCCGTTCCTTTTATTTCAAGATTCCTTCAGCCAATCTTCTTTCTGTTGACTCTATGGTAACCAATATTTTGTCATTCACTTCCTCAAAAAAGTCAGGAACTGCATAGGATGTTGCAGCAAGTTCTTGATACTTTCTTGCATTAAATTCTTCTGTTAATCCATGGGTACCTGCAGCATCTTGATTTCCCTCATTCTTGATTGTGTCACTGACATTCTTCCTTGTGTCTAAAATTTTCTCTTTGCTTTTCTTTGAATGCTCACTCACTTCATTGGAGTTTTCAAGCTGTTCTTGATAATCTACTGCTACAGTTCTTCTGTTAGTTCACTGGTTCCCGCAGCTTTTGCAGTTCCTTAATACATTTTTTCACCTGCATTTGTTATACGTCTAGCCTCAACATTTGTGTTGTGCTTTCTATATGCAATTTCATTTTTCTCCAAGGCAGAAGCTTCATTGTCAGCCAAGAGATGGAAATTGGAGGAACATTTCAAAAATAACTTTTTCTAGGGAAGAAGCAAGGGATGGAGGAGGATAAAGTCCATAGAGGTCAGGAGAAGAATTTTGGCTGGAAGTGATCCAAGGTACTTATTAAGAGATTTTTACATTTTTGCAGTCCTTTGGATCACTGAAGTGTCGTTGAGAATTTTTGATATCATCTTATCTGCTCTGAATTTAAATTTAATTTTTCCTCCTCCTCTAAGGATTTTATCTTTTTCCTCTGAAGATGGAGTTGTCTAACTGATTAGTCATTTAATCGGTGTTAAATAAGATATAGTAGAAAGATACGCTTGAGATTGTTGAAAGATTTTACTAATTTGCAGGAGTATATTGTTGTCTTCTCATTACAAATCTTACAATTGAATACTTAAAGATAAGGCTTATGACTGAATGTTCATGGTCTAGCTAGTTCTTTTCTTCTAGCAAATCATGTTTACATTTAAATACTTCGGGATGAAGCTTTCTACTGAACCATTCATCTTCAAGCTAGCTCTCCTACTTTTACTCCTAATTCCGGTATGTTGGAGGATTTTGTAACAGTAAAGATCAATGTCAATTTCATGGAACCATTCATGTCAATTTGTTATGCACAATGTTTTTTATCAATGAAGTGATTTTGGCATGAAGTTCAATAAAGAATTGATTTGTTTGAAAAAACGGTACTCACAAACTTGAGGCGTTCCATTCTATTGAGAGGCAATCTTTTTCCATTTTAAGGTATCTTCTATCAATTGAGAGTTAATATTTTTTTGTTTTGCTTTCTGTTTTCTACAGGTCCTGTGTATTATTTTTGTCGACCTCTGAACCTATTTATCTGATATATGTATTTCTAACACCTCCATGGAATAACTATTTCCATTGTCAACATTTATCAACCTACAGAGTTCAATATTTATTAAATTTATAGCATGATAAGCAAGCTACAGAGGTGCTCCATGTGTTCCTTTCTCTTCCCAATGAGCTGCTTCCTTTGATTTTACTTTTGAAGATTCTAGATTCCCAATGAGGTGGAGAAAGAGGAGTTTCTTGCTCTTTGAGGCTTTAGGTATTTTGTCTAACTTTGCAATATATTCATCCTTTTTTCTGATCCTTCATGGCATCATTGTTTGAATATACTGTTTTGTCTTCAAATTCCACGAATTCTCTTAATTCTTTTCTTGTAGTCTGGTCAACCACTTGCTTTTAAAAGACACACTTCAGACAATACATTGTTTAATTTGTTGATAAATGGTTTTGGTTATGATCTTATGCTTCTCTTATAAATTGATTTTTTTGCTTATGTTCTTTCGTGGTTTGCTGCTACAAGTTAAACTGTGAACTCTCAGCCAAGTTGTAGATCCAGTTTTCTCTACAGGTTCATAGGGTGTCGAAAATCATTTTCATATTCTCTAAATACCCTACTCCATTTGCTCCTACAACATTTGAAGTGTCTGTAAATTTCAATATTTCTATTGCTTGTCATAAAATTTATTCTTACCTCAACCTGTAATTGATTTTGCATATGTTCTTACTAATTCCTTAAGCTATTGCTTTCACTTCTTTTAGATTATGTCTCTATTTTAAGGTGATTTTTTCTAGTTTTCTTCATTGATGTTTTGAAGTTCCAGTTAATAGACAACCAGCTTTTTCTGAGTCATCCTTTACTTGCATTTTCTGAGGTATGACGTTTTGTTTTCCTCCCAGTAGAGCATGTGAATTCATGTTCCAAGAGATTGTTAGTATTTTTTATCCATCGCAACATCTTCATAATTTCTATGATCCTTATTGTTCCACCGTGAATTCTCTTAATTCTTTTTCTGATTCTTTTGCTGTTATGTTGTTCACTAGAACTGCAGTAATGCTACTTGTACTGTAAACTTTTGAATTCTTCTTGATAGAGCTCTTTGGAGTTATTATACTATATGGTCAATTAACTTAGGTGTCATGATGAAGACTGGAATAGTTGGAGACCAAATCCTTCAACATTTTCTTTTCCCAGAAAAGTAGACAATTTTCTTTAATGTTAGTGTAATCCATGGACAATTGATACTTGACTTTTTCTTTTCATAAAATTAGCCATGGTACTGTATTGTTTAATTTGTCGATAAAGGATTTTAGTTTCAAAATAGCAAATTACTCGATTCTTGATTTATGTTTCATTGATCAGTTCAACCTTCTTCTCATGACACCTTAGCGTAGGGACCGAAATGCTTTGGGAGTAGAGGTTTAATGAAAAATATTGACTAGATCTTTAATATGATCTTTTTCCCATATACCTTTTTCTTGCTTAGGTTCCTTCAGGGGTTTGAGGCAGATCAGATTCTGAACTCTTGGCCTAGGTGGTGGATCCCAATTTCCTCTTCTGCTTTTTGGCTGTCGGAAATTATTTTTGTATTTTCAATAGGGGGCATAAATATTTTGCCTATCAAACCTTGCTTTAAATTTCTATGCTTTTTTGTGTCAACATGAAAGCTTAGTCCCAGAAGTTTTTTAAATGAGATGATTTTGCCTGACTATTACGCATATTGGGCAACTTCTTGTAAAGTGAGTAATTAAATAGATCTTGGTACACTCCTTTGAATTTTTCCATTGATGTTCAGAAGTTCCTTGAACAGAAAACCGCTTACCTACTCCAAGAAGAGGCTTGAGGTATATGTGTCTTTGTCCTTTTCTTGATGGGCTCTGTGAATTCTCTTAATTCTTCTTTTGATCTTCCTGCGGTTATGTTATGTCACCCACTGTAGGGTTTATCAATTTACTTTTGAATTTTTCCTGTCTATGTGTTGTTGAGCGTGGATCTCCTTGTCAATCTCTGGAGATGGCACTTTGTTGCTGCAATACTGTATTGCCAAGAAACATCAACTGTCATAACGTGGATGGGTTGCAACAATTTTTTAAGTTCATCCTTCTGCACTTTAAGTAATTTCTTTTCCCAGAAAGACATACAATTATTTCCAGAGGATGAATTGTCATCTTCTTTCTAATGTTCTGGTTGTTTCCTTGACATTCCTTGGTTCCTTCTATTCTTTAATGGAGGCTTGACAAGTTTCTCCAGAAGCCTCACTTTCTTCTGTCTTTATGTTTATAGATTAGTAAGGAACATTTAAGTTGTTATACCAAGAAAGGAGGAGCTATGAAGGTAACACATCTTGATTCTCTGAACTTGCTATTTAGCATGAACCTTTTAACTTTCCAACAAAAAAAAATCAGAAAAAAAATCATAAATAAATAAATAAGCCTAGCTCAAGCCTACTTTCATAATTTTCATAAACAAACACAGCTAGAAAGAAAAATCACATGCATAATATCAATAAATAAATAATTCAAAGAATTTTCAATTTCTTTGAAAAATTTTGCATTTTCAAAAAATACATAAATAAACTCAGATAGATAAGGATTCACTTTCATAACTAAATAAATTGTATATGAATGTTTTTAATGTACAAAAAAAAGAACTGCATTACGAAATTCAATCATTTAACACCAATATTCAATAGAGTAACAACTATTTAATTCCAATGATGGAGATGAAGCTCCAGAGATGCCTTCAGGACCTATTACTATAACTAGAGAGCTAGAGCTTCAAACATGCATAAAGCTTTGGTGGCTTTTCTTCAAGGAAAGGAAGAGTTCTTTGATTTTGAAGATATGTGGAATGGAACCAAGCTTTAAGAAAAGAAGGAAACCATGAAGCTTTGGAACTTATCTTTTATTGAAGCCTTAGGACACTACAATGACAAACATGGAGACTGACCTCTTTTTCTAGTCCCACGATGCCCCATTCCTCTTGTTTGTTGGTTTCATGAACTAGTTTTATTTCTTTTGTCACTATGGTGTCTAATATTGTCAAATTTGTTTCCTTGGAAATGTCAGGCACTGAACTAGAGATTTTAGCAAGTTCTTGATATGCTTTTAGAAGTGATTATGGTTAACCTATCAACACTTGTACCAACTGAATTTTCTTCATGCTTGTTAATCTCCTTTTCACCTTTCTGTTCTATGTTGAGGCTTCTATGTCTACATCTTTTCATTGTGTATTATTATGGAAAATTCAATTGAAAACTACGAGATGGAAATTGATGTTTAATTATAAATACTAGGGATTGTATGTGGAACTTGACCTTTTTTTTCTTGTTCCATGACATCCCATTCCTCAATTGGTTTTTATTTCTTTGACTCCTTGGTGTTTAAAATTATCTCATTTCTTTCCTTCTAAGTTTCAGGCTTCATCATGGGATTTTCATTAAATTCTAGGTATTCTCTTGAAAGCAATCCTTCTGTTAGTCTATTAGTTAGTGCAACATCTCTTGATAGTCTCCCTTGTACCGTTCTGTAAAATAAGTTCTTCACATTCTCTTTTAAGCAATCCATCTACTCTCGTAATGGTCTTGTTGTTTTGTTTTGTGGATTCTGATTCCAAATCTCTTATTTGTCTATTTAAAACACTTCAATTGATAACTAACAGATGGAAGTTGTAGATAAATTTTTGAAGTATTATGTTTGGATATGAACATTGACCTCTTTTTCTCACTCCATGATATACCATCCTTTTGTTTTGAACTTTCTTCAACTTGTATTATTTCTGTTGGTTCCATGATGTTAATGTTTTATCTTCACTTTTCTCAGAAATCTTGGGAAACTATACTTTAATTTTCTACAAATTCTCTCACTTTCAATTCTTCTCCTAATCTATTGGCATCTGACTATCCGCATTTCCTTTATTCTTGACCATCTCTGTAAACTCTTGTTTAAATTGTGTGGTCTGATCACTCTAAGTAGACAGTTTAGATTGCAAATATTTTGTCTATTTAGAAGAGAAACTTCAAATTACAACTGAAACGTGGAAATTGGATTGGAAGTTTTTATAACATTGTTTCTGTAGAAGAAAACAGACCTCATATCCTAGTCTTATGACTTCCTATTCCTTTGTTTCAGATGCTATTGTTTTGTTCAGTTGCAAATATAGATCTTATATTAAATCTTTTTTTAAAAATTATTGTTCTATATTCTTTTCTCCTTTTATGATATTTATCCTTTCTCGTTATCTTAAAATTTACAAATTCTCGTTCCTTGGTTGTGATGGTAGACTTCCACATAAGGGAGGTATAATTATCTAGTTATTGATGGTTGGCTATAACTGCTCATAAAATTAAGGTTGATCTGGCAACATAAATGACTAGGATATGTGACTTGGATATTTGGAATTATTACAAAGGATTTTTTGTCTTCTACTTAAAAGCACAAGCTTCAAAGCGTATGATTTTACTTATTATCTAACTTACTATTTGAGAAGTTGAGATCATTTTTGCAGCTACTTTAATGACGTGTTCTTTTTCCCCCCTCGCATAGTGGATGTAAAAACTGAAGATTAGAAGAGTTTTCTATAATTTTTGGGCTTGTCATTTGGATATATGTAAATGGTCTTGTCCTTACTTTTTAGGTGAGTTGGATATTTTATTGACTTATATTGCCTTTTTAGAGTTTCCAATTTAACAGGGTCTTCCAATATGATGAACATGATATTTTACCATGTTTTTCTTCTAATGGCTTGTTGTTCCACTTTTCAAGTTTGTTTACAATGTAGTTTACCTTGATGCATAAAGAATATAGATAGAAGAAGGTATTAGGGATTCATTTTCAGTTAGGTATTACCACATTCGAGATGTATTTGAATACCTTTCTTATATTGAAATATGGAGAGATCAGTTTTTATTTTCAGACTTCATGTTCTGGAAGCACTTCACTTGATGTTTTCAAACTTTCTTCAGGTATCTCTATGCATACTAGGCAAATTATAAATTAGGTATTTTTCTCATTCAAATAAGTTGTTTGAATATTTTTTTCGGTTGCTTGAGAAATTGTTTAGATCATGGGACTTAAAATCATTGGATGAATCCTTTAAATTTGTTGAATAAAAAGGGAGCTCAAAGAAAATCTTGAAGTGTCGACAGTAACAAAAGTGGTGAAAACAGAGTTCATTTAATATGGAAAAAGTATAGTTCAGTTCGTTTATATTGTTATTCTTCAACCTCTTTATTTTTATGCCTCTTTTTTTGCCCTGAGGACTAACTTTTCTCATGTTCATAGCAATATTTCTTGGAACATGAGGATTCCACGGACCAAGTCATAACCTTGAACATCTTGGCGGATCATAATTGATTTGTACATTGTCACTTTTCTTCACCATTTATGTCATAAACTGTTTTTATTTTTTTATATATTGCAAAGTTTACCTTATGGGTTAATCAATATATTGTAGGGAACTGATGTTTGCACACCAACTTTTGATGTAGTTTTTTTTTGTTAGTGTTGAAATGACAAGAATATCCTTTTGTATTTATAAAAAAAAGAACCTTAATAGAAATTGATAAAAAAACAACCCATTTCATACAAAATATATTTGGATGAATATACCCAACATTATTGCACTCATTCTTCCCAACAACACACACCAAGAAACCTTGTTCAAAAATTTTTCAATCCACATTTAATCAAAACTTGCTAGATAAAGGACTTGGACTATAAAATGGAAAGTTTTTATAGTATTTTGCTCTATTTACATCTTTTGTATTTTTTTCCTATCGCATTCGTAGTCAGCAAACTAGTGTCGACTTGCTATGAAAAAAGTTGGCCATAGAGTGTTGAAATTTTACACTTCAGTAGGCCACAAGGTGCTGACACTTTACAGTAAGTATTTGATGTTCCAAAATTATCCAAAGGAGGTAATGTACAATTAAAATTATCTAATTTGAATATTGTTAAGACTAATGAAGACTAATTTGAATATTGTAGCAAGCAAATTTGATCAGTAAAACTTACGTTCAAAGTTGCATTCTAGAGATACAGTCCCAAAATTATATGGTATAGTAGGGATAAGTAAAGCATGTTGCATCCTAGGTATGCATTTGTCTTCCTTCTTTCCCTTGTATAGATTTAATTACAACCCATACTTTCCAAAGCTTTCACAATTTTCATTAATCATCCCTCACTAACATAAGCCAAATAGTGTACTTGTAAGATCTCCACTAAGCTATACTCCTATCAAAATTCCAATGAGGAATTGAAATGGAAAAGAGAACAAAAAAATTATGAAGACTAGACGGATGACCATAGACAAAGTATGCAAAAGCGAAGAAGACCAATATGAAAGGTAGAAGAATTGGAGTAACCACATGATATAATTGCCTGCAAGATAAAGGCCCATGACATTGCAGCCACCAAAAAATCTTTTGAAACTTGTTTTTGAGATTTCAAACATTATCACACAAAGCTCAAAGTACATATTAAAGTTTAGTCTAAACTTCTTGCTTCATTTGAAATTTAGTTCCATTCCAAACTTCATTCAAAAAAGAAAAAAAAATTACAAACAGGTGAGATTTGGGCTGTCACTGGCAGTCAAAGTCGACAGCTGGTCTTGCTAGATGTCTGTGCCGATGCTGGTTATGCTGGTCGGTGCTGTAGAGGGAGAAGAAAATGAGAAATGAGTTTTGTGTACATTAAACGAGTGGCTGGCTTGTACATCAAATGAGAAATGAGTTGTATGAAAATTACACAAATTGGGGTTGTTTGTTAATAAAAAAAAAAGGAAAAAAGGTATGTATTAATATTTGGTTGTGTGTTCATAGCATTTGGGAGTGTTTATATCACTACCATATATGTATTGTTTTGTTCATATTGTAAATCTAAACATTGTATTAGTTGTTTGAGTCATGCTTTCTTGCTTGAACGTTACTAGCAGTCTTGCTTTTGTTAGCTAGAGTGACAAATTATTCAATCCTGCATGTAATATTTTTAGATTGCATTTGAGAAACACAAATAAGTGGCCAATACGTCTCTATTATTTTGTTTGCTTCTCCAACTTGCATCTCTGTCATCTTTGCATGTGTATTATTTTACCTGTTAAGATTTATACTTTCTAGAAAAATTCTTTTCAGAAGAATGTCAACTAAACTTGATCTTAAAGTTATTGTTTAACTCATGAAGGGCATATGCTGAGATTATAAATTGTCTTTGATTGTTAAGAATTCAGTATTAGAAGATTGATAGATCTGCAATTGTGTTAGAAGATCCGCATAGTTTAATTCTTATTTATCAAGGAGCCTATTGCTATATAAAGGCTTCATGTTATTGTAATTGATAGATGATTAGATTATTGATTTGATATTTTATAAATTATTTCTTTTTGAGGGAATTCCTTCTAAAGTGTCTTTTGAGAACCAAGATATCTTTCATATTGATTTATTAACCGTCCTTTGTAGTGCTTTGTTTACTAGGTCCAGGGGTTTGAATAAGGTAGGTGTAATCTTATTATGGTTTTTCATTCAACCTTAATTTCCTATTACTCTTAGAATGTGCTAGTTCCTCGTTGGTTAGAATTTTTTGTAGGCACGTACTTCATTCATCAATTTTGTTTCTTTATTTAAATGTTAATTTCTCTTCCTTATACACTTTATTTCTCATAAATGTTTTATAACCTGTGTTATTCATATGGAGTTTTTGTTTCTTGGAGCTATAATATTTTTTTTAAAGTTTTATTGCACAACTGTTTACTTAGACTCATTTATTTATTATTCTTCCCGCAGTTCATTTATTTTGTTGGGTACCTTGAAGGCTTCCATCTAACTTTTTTCTACCCAAATTCTTTACTTTTTGGTTGGGTCAATCTAATATTTTAGTACTTGTATCTTCTATCATTCAGCATAGGATTTTTCTAATCTCTGCTTTTCAGCTAGAGGTTCTAAAGTTGTTTAGATATCTGAACAACTTTGAAAAGACAATTTAGTCCAGTTAGGTTTCACTTTCTTTCTAAAATGTCTATAAGAATGAATTTCTAGATATTTTGTTAGGCTATATGCATAAAGTTTCTTTTTTGTCCATAAAGATGTGGAAAAATTTTAACTGTATCTATGCTCATGGATTATAGAGATTTTAAATATTTGAGTTGAATAAAAACATTTCTTCTCCCACAAATAAGGAACAAAAATGATACACATTACATTTTTATGTATTCCAATTGATCCTTGATATATATATATATATATAAAAGACAAATCATGGATTATGAAATTGAGAAACAACTACGAATACAAGCAAAGACATTCGCCGTTGTCCTAAATGAGAATTTAAAAGGTGGTAAGGAAATCTTTTTGTAACGTAGTCTTCATTCCTGTTACTTTTATATTTACGTGTCTGCTCTTGCTTAAAGTTTTAATGATGGAAAACCAAATGTCATTTTAATGTGATTTTAATTATATTTTTTGCACCATTATATTTCAAAATGTTATATAATAATATGCAATTTCGTTGTTTTGTTCAATAAGTTGAATATAATTTTTGTTTGTGTTTGTTAATCTTTTTTAACCCTCTTTTGTATTAAAATATTATTATAATTATATCATACAAAGAATTTGATGAATATGAACAATTTTCTCTTGTTTAAATCTTGAATTTGTTATATAGTTACTTTATTTATGCATGGTTTAATTATTTCTTAATGCAATGCTATTTGGCATTTTATACTATTGATTTTTAAATAAATCGGTTTTTAGAAAATATTGACAATAATATTTTCAATTTAATGAGTATTTTGTTACTTTAATATAGATTTTAAAATTCATTTAATTAAAGTGAATCATGAAAATTATTTTATACCTCTAAATAAAATTTTAACAAATGATTGTTGCCAAGATTAAAGTTCTATTTATAAAATTATATTTATAATTATTAACATTTTAACCTATTAATATTTATAATTATTAAATTATATTTAAAAAAAAATCTCAAAGAAACCGTTACAAATGTCAAACACCTTCCTCGACTAGAATTGACTAGAAATTCAGATGTTATTTTTTCCCTCTTATTTGCATTCTTCTCCTCTCTGCTTTTCTTTGACTTCTTTTCTTTTTCTTCTTCGACTTCTTTTCTTTTTCTTCTTCTTTACAATTCTCAAATTTCTCTTTCTTCTTTTCCTTTCTCTCTGTAATCTTCAATTAGTTTTGTTTTATTTCTTGTAGTAGAAGAAGATACGAAGGAGAGAGCTCACTAATGGAATTGAATTTTGAATTCATGGTGGTTTTCTGCAGTTGTTATGTTGCTTGGTCTTCTTTGGATTTGAACCATACTCTCACCCTTCTCGAGTTCGTTGTTTAATCATTCTGAATATGTTTCCCCCAACCCCCTCAAAAAACACACACATATCTTAGTTCTGAGAATTTATTCTTAATGTTACTCTCTCTCGTCATCTACACTCCTGCATTTTTTTCATTCTTAAACATCTCCATTGCAAACTCTTGTGCAATAGAAACATGGAATTATATTAGAAGTTTTTATAACATTGTTTCTGTTGGGATTTATGAACACAGAAGCAGCGGAAAAATAAAATTTTCACAATCCCGATTCAGGGTCCATATACATTATGTAAAACCGAATTGTGAGAAGATCATACCTTA
>JAWZTD010022517.1:0-17785 GCA_035221335.1 Echites panduratus
ATGTTTAACTTTCTTTGACTTCCGAGATCTCTCTCTTGCCGGTTAACTAAATGGCTATAATTCTTTAACTAATTGGAACTTGTTTTGGATCATCCATATTGTGCATGATATCTTATTTCCAAGCACCAACTCTACCTTGGATTCCCAATCCCATGTCCATTTTCTATTAACTTTTTTTGCTGAGATTTCTACACCAAATCCTCTTCTTCCTCTGTCATTTGTAGATATTAATAATATACAAATAAAATGCTGAAGAGAAGAGGGCCAATATAGCCTTTTCCTGTGGCTTCATCTCACACACAATTTTGCCGATTTCAATAAAGGAATCAAAAAAATGAAACCAAAAACTAAAATTTAGCATCTCTTTCATTTACTGTGATCAGAATGAACCCAAACACTAAAATTTACCATATCCTCCCGAAGCACTGGCAACAAGAATTGAGGATTCGGAGAAAATAAAAACCCTCTAGAGTGATAAGGCTTGTGTCACTCCCAGCACTTGCTAAAATAATCTCTGAGAGTGTTCCAATAATTTTGGATGCATATATATATATATATATATATTTATATATATTTCACTAGAATTAAAAATATAACTTATATAATATAATTGATCAATTGAAACAATTTACTTAAGAGAAAAGCATTTTATTGATATAATATATTAGGATTAGAAACAAATATTCAAATCATACAAATAATATCCCCTTTCTAGGACAGCGAATCTTTCCTCTACAATCAATAGGTTGAGGCCATAGAGGTTCAAAACATATGACTATTTCCACCAATTTAGGAGTACCGTGCTGATCAGAGTTACAAGTTATTTCTGGTCTGACTCCAACTTCGGTTCTTATAGCTGCAATAATTGCATTGGATGTATAATAGTGCCCTTCAACAATTCCATGGGAATGCAAAATGTATCCAATATTATACTGATTGAATGCTGTAATAGCATACTTAAAATATGGCAATTGTTCGAAAGTTGGGTAGGAACAGGTTCCATGTTTCAGCCACTGGTATTCCCAAAAATCTTGATTTTTGTGCTCGTCAAATACGTTCGGCCAGTTTCGATTGAGAACCGCAAACAGTGTTTCATCCTGCAAAGCGAAAACCATAATCATAATAATAAAAATAATAAGAAATAAAATAAGTAAATAAGAGATGGGAATATTACGACAATAGTGGTGATTGGCGTGTACGGTAGCCAATGACAATAGTTCAAAATAACTCCAGGAACGTTTGAAGCAGGCCAAAAGCCATGAATAGTAAATCTATCTGGGAGACCTTGAGGATCTTTGCAGCTTCTGTCCAAGCAGACCCCTCTAGGCCATTGATACACTAGTTTAAAATAGTCGAAATTTGATTGAGTGGCTATAATTTGAAAAACACTGAAAAAGAAGGAAAAGATGGCAAGGCTCTCATTTCTGCTTTTGCTTATGAAATATTTGGATATTTGACATCCCGTTCACTGAATTAGAGGTTTATATAGGACGATGGTTTGAAAACCTTTCCTATCAAAGTTCCTGTTAATATTTCTAACTGACTCTTTCTTACGGCTACGGCTGCTAGCTATTACTTTGAATTCCAAAAACAACATTCTAACTCTTCGATGCCCTCCTCCCAATGCTGCCAACTCTATCCTCTATACCTCTCACCTCCACCGTCGCTCTTTCCATCACCGGAGCAGTCATCAAACTTCCCCATCGGGGCAACTCTAATCTGCATTGGATGAAACAATTCTCTCTCCTTGGATTTGAAAATTTTGAGTTAAGTGGTGCTCTCGTCAAATGTAAAGGTTATTTTGGATAAGAAGGTAATTGTTCCTTGTGTCTATGAAATTTCAGGTCTTAGTTTTATGAAAAGTTTAAATCTCAACTTATTATTGTTTCAAATCTACTAATTTTTCTTTTACCCTTGCAGATTACTTTTCCTGGCTTCCAAATTTCTATTTTGGTTCATGACTAAGAATCTTTCCTATATGGTCAAGTAATTTATTTGAAACCCCACCCCTCCCCTGCACTATTTCATTCTGGTATGTGCTTCATCCAGATACCCTTGTTGTTATCTAGGTGTTTTTTCATTGGGAATTTATTTTGTGTGATTGTGCTCTTTCTGCAGAAGTTAAACATATAGGGCTGCAGTATCTCTCGTGATAGTGTTTGCTGTTATACCAACAGTCTATTTCAAGAAGCTATTGTCACATAAACTTCTCATTTACCTATGAAAAATTTCTTATAATGGCATATTTTTTATTTTGAAGCTTTAGAACCAATTCATTTTTTCCATTCTAAATATATGATAATAGAGAAGCAGAACGGAACTTTTCAATATTATTATCTTGGTTATATGTAAAGGTCCATTCCATTGTGCTGCAACTGTTACTAAGTATATGCGGTATGGACTATGTTCTCCAAAGATGCATATAAGAAGATCTTTCAACTTACCATTTTTAACTTGGGTAACTGGTTACAAGTGGCAAATTCTTGCAACAGATGTCCTTATCTTCTAGTGGTTTATCTCACAGTTGTGATGTTCTGCCTGTTAATCTGGTGGCAGTACACTCGGTAATCCTTGTGAATTAAATCCAATTTTGTCATGCTTCCAGGGAAGGATGATCTTGGCTAATTTGTGTGGTAAACCAAAGGGCTTGAAAACTAGCATGTGTATGCTATGGCTATTGTGTTTGTACTCATCTCATGCTTTTACTATTTTGTTGCTGTGCCAAAGCTATATTTTTAAGTAAATAATTCTGTGTGTGTGCTTTGGTTTATTTAATCAACCCTTTCTTACAATTATGCGGTACATGTAGTCTATATGTTGGATGCATAACACAGTCTTGAAGCAAATCCTTGTGGCTTTTGAAACAGATCTTTCCCTCATGGCAAATTTGTTATGTAGTGGCAAGTGTACTTCTTTGAATTCTTTCTGTGCAAGTACTGCATATAGGTCGGTTTAGCTTTTTTTTTTTTTTTCACACATACTAAGAATAAAAAAACAATGTATTGATTCAATTAAAATATCAAAAAACTCTTCATTCACAGTACATATGATATGGGAGTAAGAAATAATTATTACAATAAAAGTGAAAATTAAAGAGTAATAAATATACATATGAAATTTTGTAAAATAAATTATATTATCAAACAAATTTAAAGGATTACAATAACTATAGTATGAGCTTCAGTCGGCTTTCCTAATAATATTATATTAAATATGTCAAAATATTAATTTTAATATAATTTTCGGTTAAAAATGTTTATAATTAGTAACACTTTTGCTAGTTTATTTTATTGGACAATTTTAAAAAACTTCTAATATATGAACCCTTATTTTTATAAATAAAAATTAATTTTAAATTTTTTGACACCATAAAAAAGTGAGTCATACAAGATGTCTTTTATTATAATGATCTAGTGTCTTTATATAACAAGTCGTCATATATGATGATATATGCGGATTCCCTATATATACTTTTGATTTTATATGGCAAGCTGTCGAATAATGTACAATATATGTGACGGCCGTGATGAAAAGTATATAATCAAAGATGTATAATACGACCTGTAACAAAACACATTTCTCTTAAATATTTTCGCTTATATACGATGGTCCTAGGACCGTAGCATACACTTGTTACTTCAAACGACATCGCATATATTTGTTACTTCATACGACGGCTTATGTATTTGATTATATAAGAGCGGTCTTAAGGCTGTCATATACCTATCTTTTTTTCATAAATTTAAATATATTTATAAGAATAAAAATTTATTAACAACATTTATGTTGGCATAGTGGTTGAAGTGTTAGAAACTTTTTTTGGTTGAATTTGCCAATAGGGGTTCAAATCCCAACTTAAAAACAAACTTGTTATTGTTTACATTTTTTAATTAAATAATTTTTTTAAAAAAATATTTTAAATAACTTTCCCATGACTTTATGTTTTGGTTTTTTGTTCACTTTCCCTCCATAATATATATAAATATATATATATATATATATAATATTCTCTCAATTTAAGAATCTATAATAAATCACATAATATTCTTTTTCTCACAATTTTCAGTACCATGATTTTTTATTTTTTATTAAATACTTTTAAATAAAGGAAATAAAACTATTTTAAATCACTTTCCCTCCATAATATATATAATATTCTCTTCTATCTTAATAATATTTATTTAAGTGGTAAAATAGTCTTAATTATGTCTAAAAAGTCAAATGTTCAAGTTTATTTTTTTTAACCGTATTGCCAAACATTTATATATCAAGATTTTACAACAAAAGTTTCATTTTTAAGTAATATTTTAATCATTTCCTTCCATGTTTTTTGTTTAATATTTCATTTTTCCTGCATTTCTAATTTGTAATTTCTCCACTTTAATTTCAATCCATCTAATATATATATATATATGTACAATATTCTGTTTATATATATAATATAATATTTTTTGACTAATAATTATGTAAGTTTTTATTGGACTTGTTTTTGGAGCTTTTTGTAATGTTTTTAAAATCAGACTGAAGTCAAACGTGATTGGTAAAAAGTTTATGGTCATGTCAAATTTTTTACTTTTTAAATTTATTTTGAAATAAATAAGATATTATTTGTAAACTTCTAAAACAATTGAATATATTTATGATAATAAGAATATGATAAAAACTTTAAGTTTTTGCAGTGGTTTAAATTTTGGAAACTTTTCTTCCAGACTTGTTGACAGGGTCGAATCCCCACTTCCACAAAGTTGATTTGATTTTGTTTTTTTTTTTCAATTCAATAATTTTAAAAAATTCACAATGTTATGCTAGTAAGATCAACTTGGTGCAGTGATTTAAGCTTTAGAATCTTTCTTCAAACCTAAACTTTCTTATATTTGATTTTGTTTAATTTTAATAAGAAAACAAAAACTATTTTAAACGACTTTTCCTTGGCATTTCCATTTTTTTTTCACTTTTTCTCTATAATATATATAATATTATCTTATATCTAATATAATATTTTAAATCACATAATATTCCTTCCATTTGCATTTCTGATTTTGTTTTTAGAAAAATAGTGAAAAGTATACATCAACTATTTATGTTTAATTCATAATATACATAAACTTTATTTGTATTTATTTATATACATAACAAATTTCCATGTCTTTATTTCTATCCCTCCATCACATTTCACCAATCTATGTCTCATGAGATGCATATGATTATTGTGCAAGACCAAAATAATCATTTTAAGTATATTCCTTCTCTGTACCCTCCCAATCCCCTTATAATTGTTAGCACCGATGGCATGCTTGTAATACTCACTATTCTTCACAAGAGTCCCTGAACAAGTTAATTTTTATTATGAAACAAGTATTATATAGTGATTTCCTTTTATACCTTTAATTTTTAATGGATTTAGGCATTTTTTGACTAAAAAAACTAGCATCGTCAATCGTAAATTTTGTTAGGGTCAAAAATGTAAAAAAAGAACCAAACTTACCGACTGTAAATTTGTTAGAGACTAAAAAAGTCAATTTGCCTTACACATTTTATTTTTGTATTTAACTAGGCAAAAAAACCCTTTTAATCAATTAGGTTCCTTTAAAAAAAATCATTATATATAGATCCTTAAACTACGTAGAACCTGTCCTGTGAATCCATAAAGCTTGAAGATCTATAAATATATATATATATATATGTATACATATGGAGAGAGAGATGCTGATGCCGCATACCTTATGCTATGCGACTGCTAAAATCAAAACAATAAAAAGGTGCTAAATCCAACAAAGCTCAAACATATTCCAGTCAATCCAACACAACAAGAAGGAATAGAGTGAGGCATATGAAGCCTTTTACTTGTATATTCTAGTGAATCCAACAAAACCCAAACATATTCCAATGAATCCAACAAAACCCAGCACAAGAAGAATGCAGAAGGAGGAAAGCACAACATGCAGAGGAAGAATCTTTTACTTTGTATATTCCAGTGAATCCAACAAAACCCAAACATATTGTCCGTGAATAACGAAAAGAGTGCAAGGGAAGACACCTTTTATCAGTCATCCCACATTTTAATTCACACATAGGTATGATTTGATAACACCTGAAATCTATAAATAGCAGGACCAACACAACCAATGCTGGCTCTACATAGTTTAATAAACAAACACAAGAAAAATTTAATAAACAATACCGAAAGAGAAAGATAAAAGCTTTACCGTCTTGAGTGCAATTATGGATCTTGAAAAGAAATTAAGTGCCATCCAATGAGGTAACCAAAGCCCAAGAAAAAGGTGATAATCCCAGAATAGACTGTAGAAGCATAGCCAAGGAACATGGGAACCAAGAGTGGAGGTTCAATGAAAACCTAAAAGAAAGATATGCCAAATGCAGCTTTCGGAAAGACCCATTGCTTTTGCGAAAGGTAGCTTCTTCCGGTGGTGGTGACTTGAGTGCCTTCTAGCCAGCGTCTTCTTCCTTTGCACTTTGTTCCTTTCTCCATGCATCTTCCTCTACTGCAATCAATTTCTTAGATGAGAGTGTGTGAAATGAAAATGCACAGAAAATGAAAGATGATGATGGGTGTGAGCTGAAAATGAATGATGAATTGGTAAAGTGAGGTGACGGTAAAAGTCTTTCTACCATTTTGTTTTTAGCGGTTATGCTGTACAGCATCACACATCTTAGCACCTATACGTGTATATATATATATAAATATATATATATATATATATATATATATTTGTAGACTAAGTAATGATGGTTGGTCAACATTAGAGGGGCAAAATAGGTATTATACTATCAATTTTTCAGAAAATTAGACTTCCCATCCATAGACTTTGTACTTTCAGCCAATTAGGTCCATCTTTTTTGGTTATTTAATCTTTTTATATCCTAAACATTTTGTAATTTGTCGTGTAATTGCATTCAACAACACCATCATTTGCTTGGTCGACATAGAGCAGGCAAAATGGATAAAAAAGCCTTTTTATCATTTCGCTCATTTATTCCCATGCGTAATTGATTTTTGCAGCCACATGATCTTTCGAAATTAATGCTCCAAATGAAGAGAAATATGAATTATTTGTTCCCCTAATCCTCAACTAAAGTCAAAATGCAAATACAAATTGATGACGCAATAATCCTTCGGAGTCTTTCTTGTTCTTGAAACTTATCTGTCTAGAAGGATGGTGAGGCCTGTGCAAAGATGGAGATTCTCTCTTAGGATAACTCCGATGCCAAAGTCAGTATATTGTTTAGCAATTTGAAAGGAGTATAATGTAGAAGGGATCAGTTACCTTTCATGGGACTGATGATCCTCCATTTATACCAGTGTACCCGTGGCAGTTCAGTAAATAAGTATAGACATGTGATTAATACGGAATGGCAATCATGTTGACTAGCACTTAGGTTGTACTTTGGGTGCTTGAGGCCCCAGATTTACCGAATATAGAAAAGAGGTGCCGGTTATGGAGCTTTGTCTCCTCTATCCCAATTTGACATGCATTTAATGTTGGTCACATCAATCACTTCAGAGTGTATTCAGGCCTGTTTGGTAGAGGGCCCAGGTAACCCGCCAACAGGGAGATGATAGAGAGGGCTGCTAGATCCTTTGGGTTATTAAATCGGCGGGTCTCGAGATAGATGAAGGTTATATGGGAAAAAGGTTGCGAGAAGCTTCCGGGTCTTCGCCCTTCAGTAGCCCCCCTGTCGCATTTCGCCTAAGTTCTAGGGCTGGAGGAGACATATTCTATATTTTCACATTCGATTTTGAGCCATCAAGTCATATCTTGGCGCCATAGTTTCAAAACTTCCTGACCCCTTGAATAGTCACGTGTCAGGTGCATTAAATGCGGCTCGTTTATCGCGGCCTCCCCATTGGTCCAGATCATTTTGTGGTTCTGGAAAGGTTTTGTCCGCATTAATGCTACTAATCATGTCGTTTGGTTTTTTCGAGACGCTTGGTTGCCTATAAAAGTTGGTAATCTCCTCTGTTTTTCCCTTTACCTTTATTTTCCGGCAGCCCAAATCTTTGCAATTTCTCTTCGTGCTTCCGGCGACTGTTCTGTAGGTTTCCTTGTTCCCGTCCTTTTAATCTGGGTTTCCAGATTCCTTGAAGCACACCGGTGCTTTTTTCGGAGGTAATCTTTGTTTCTTCCAAACCGTAAGAAAAATAGAAGGTACGGTTTGCTCTCTCTCTTTTGTTTTGTTTTCTTTAATCATATCCTGTCTTGGGTTGAATTGTGGATAGAGAGGACTTTTGAATTTGCGGTGAGGATTTCGGATCTTAGGTTGTATGAAAAGACCTCCTCCGGCCGTTTTTGGAAGGCTGCTAAGGGGATGCGAGTTGTGGTAGTGAGGAGGGCCAATGACTACAAATTAGTTTAGAGAGAAGGGTCCTCTGGTGAACTGCTGGTTCCAGATCTGATCCTTGATTCCGCGGATCCTAGGATAGAATTGAGAGACGAATCCCTCCTGGGATTCTATTTGCAAGAGGAGAAATGTCATGATATTATTCGGTCTTTTGCGAGATTGGGTCTGGTCGCACTTACACAGTGAAGAACAAGCTGACCATGGAAAAGATGTCTGAGATAGTAGAGAAATTCAATATAGACAGCAGTGAATAAATCGCCATCTACTGCCCCCAAGTGGTTTTCGAATCAAGGGATGATTATTCGTTGATCTTCGTTGATCAGTTGGAGAAAGGTTAAAATTCCCTGTTGATCAGTTCATAGTGGAATTCATGGCTGCTTGTGAGGTTACTTTATCCCAGGTTCACCCCAATGCTATATGGGCGTTGACCTCATTTATAGTTATTTGTAGGATGATGGGGTTTGAGCCTACAGTCGACGTCTCCAGTCTTTACTTCTAGGTGATGAGGGGCAACGTGTTGTGTGTCAAGACCAGCCCTTTTGCCCCCAAGCTGATAGACCCCTTCCGATCTAAGGTCCTTAACTGGCATGAATATTATTTCCTTCTAGAGAAGAAATGAGGGTGGCCCTTTAGTTCGGTTAGGCACCTTACCTCCTCCGGGCTGCCCGCTAAGAAGGGTCAGTTGTTGCCATAGGATGAGCGGTTTGTCCAGCTGGTGAACTGGTCCTTGTTTGGTAACGTGGAAGGGAAAGGACCCCAACAATACCGCTTCCATGTGGCGGCCTTCAAGGAGCAGGTTCTGGCTCTATGCGGGATCGAATTGGCGGAGGGGGTCATCCCCAAGGTGAAATTAGAATATCCTCCTCTGCGAACGTGGGAATGGGTGGTCCATTAGGAGGGGTGTTTCGGTTCTACTTGTCCCTACCTTTCCGGAACTAAGTGTGCCCCGCGACTTGGGGTTAATCATATGAGGTTTTTATTTTTTTCTTCCATCTGATGGTAGTGGGTGTCTAACTTGTTCCTTTGTCAATTTTGTAGAGATGGTGGCTGAGAAGAAGATCTTGGCTATAATGGAGGCGAACAGAAAAACACCCCAAGTTCAACTTTCCTCTTCGAGGAATAATCTCCCTTCTCGACCGCTCCCTACTGTTAGCGAGATGGGCGTGCCTGGTGTGGAACCTTCTGGTGAGCAGCAGGTCTCCCGAAAGCGCAAAGGGAAGGAGGTGGTTAGCCAACAATCCAAGAGGCGGGCTAGCCCCTCGACTGGGGGTCGGGTCTCAATTGAAGTCCCCGACAGTTCTCCCCCAGAGAATGAGATTCCTACTCCTCGCCCCTCTCGCTCTACCCCTTCGGAGGGGACTGATTCTGCTATGCTGCCGTTGGCGAGTACGGAGGTCGCCAAATCTGGTACTGGGGGAGTTATGTGCCTTCCACTCATCACCGGTCCCGTCCCAATGGTTCCGTCCCGCCATGGGAGTACGAGGATTTCCGTTTCTCTCCTGGCCCCGCCAGGATAAGGGACTTGGAGCAGGCCTTGGATGATATCTCCCAGCCACGAAGGCTTGATTTCATGGACCCCTGGTGGCGAAATACCTTTGGAGAGGTGCGGGCTGGAAGCGTGGAAGGTCGCAAAAGATGCGAGGAGTACTCCCGCACCCACATTATTAATCAAATCGGATCTTATCTTTCCGAGGTACGTGGTGTTTGCTTCAGTTCCCTTATGTTTCATTTGATTTCCTATCTATTAAACTCTGCATTCTTCATTTTAGGTAAGTTCTCTCCTCCTTCATCTGGATGATATGGGGAGGAAAGTGGAGAAGGAGGATGAACGTGCAAGTGCCCAATTCGCCAAGCTTGAGGAAGTGAGGTCTGTTTTGGAGCGCAAATTCAATTTGCTGCAAAAGGATCTTGCTGAGGCAAAGAAGGAGAAGAAGGAGCTTGCAGACCAGGTCTCTACTCTCTCTGCAATCCATAAGGTGACCGAAGCTGAAGCTCAGAAGTATAAGGAGGAGAGTCTCCGTCTGGGTGCTAGCCTTGAAATCTCTCTTGGAGTCGTGGAAGAAAGAGAGAAGACTATCAAGGATCTATCTGGTCGCCTGTGCTAGATGGAATCCTTGTGGGAACGTGTTCATGAACTCGAGGAGGTGCAGGTTCGCCTGGAATCCAGGGATTATCAAGAGGAGATGGCTGACCTGGTAAGGTCGGAGTACAGAGCCTCCGAGGAATATCAGCTTGACCTTGCCCGCGAGTCGGTCGAGTACTACCGGCGGGGGATGAATTATCTGACCAGGATGCTCCACGACAAGGTACCTCATCGTCTGCTCTTCCCACTCTATGATGGCTAAGGCCTAGAGGCGGACAAGAGGGAGGGGCATGGCTTTGTGCCCTTTTCTGATGCAGAGCTCAAGGAGATCGCCAAGCTCGTCGAGGATGAGGACAGGCCTGCTTGGGTCCCGCCTCCCCTAGTGACCCCCAACTTCTTTGAACTTCAGTCTGATTGGATGCACAGAGGGGGGAATGAAGGGGAGGTCCTCGCTGCTACTGCACCTTCCGAGCCCCATCCATCTGAAGCCGCTCCTGATACCTCCATCTCAAAAGATATTATTGTATTTCCTGCTTTCGGTAGTGATGTAAATTTAGGTGCCGACCCTAAAGTATAAGGTCTTATTTGTAATCTCTTATGATTATTAATGAAATTTATTTTGTTCCTCAACTGTATTATCTTCTCACGTCTTTGATTTTTCCACAATTGTTTCTTGGCGAACTTGTTTCAATTGTTCGTAATCTTGCTTGAATGTTCGCGAGATCTGATCGCTGATTGGTCCATCAGCACTTAGTAAAATATAAACTTTTTAACTGTCGCGGCTAGTTTCTTTGGACTTGTAAAATAAACCTTAATAGGAAATTGCGAGGTATACCCTTAAAGGAGGATCTGACAACGAGATCTCGAGTAGTGTGACTGTGGGTAAAGCTTTGTCAAGACAAATGTTTGAAGAAAAAATTATACATAGTACTTTTTCAAATGATCAGAATGCTAGGGATTGGGTAACATCTTCCCGTCGGGCTTTTCTAGGAGGAAAGTCCCTTCATGTCGCTCCCCAACTAGTTTGTAGGGTCCTTCCCAGTTTGGGGCTAGTTTTCCCCTTTCCACTTTTTAGCCGGTTGCCTCGATTTTTCGAAGCACCCAATCACCAATCTGTAGGTTCCTCGCATTCAATTTTTGGTCATGATACTTCTTGACTCTTTGCTTTTGTAGTTCCATCCGTACTCGAGCTTGTATCCTTCTTTTCTCAAGCAGGTCCAAATCCTTCTCTCGTATCCTTTTGTTTTCTTCCCCGTCGAAGTTGGCAATCCGATGGTGCAACTGCTTCCGCTCCATAAACAAGCAAGAAAGGACTTTCGCGTTGACCCCCGGGTCGAAGTACGGATGGACCAGAGTACAGGGTGAAGCTCATCGACCCATTTGCCTTCTTTCCCTTCCAAGTTCTTCTTTAGCGAGGTGATTATCAACTTGTTTGCTACTTCGGCTTGGCCATTTTGAATTGGGTGTCGTGGTCTGTCATGACTGCTCTCAGTATTCCGAATCTGCATAACACTTGGTCGTGGAAGAAATTCAGCACATTTTCCTCGGTCGGGTGCACCAAGGCCTTAGCCTCGATCCATTTTGAAAAATAGTCAACCGTGACAACTAGGAACCTCCTTCCCCCACTTGCTTTGGGGAAAGGGCCCATTAGGTCCATTCCCCACATGTCGAATGGCCATCATGAGATCACAGGGGTTTGCTGGGTTGAGGGCAATTTAGGTATGCTTCTAAATTTCTGACATTTCTCGCACCTTCGCATGTATTCCTCGACATCTCGCCTTAGGGAGGGCCAATAGTACCCTAGATTTATAACTCTGTCCGCCATGGACCTAGCTCCAGGATGGCCACCTCACACCCCCTCATGTACCTCCTCGATTAATAGGGTAGTTAGGTGTGGGGGAACACATCGTAATAATGGCTTCAAGAAGGATCGCCTGTAAAGTATTCCTCCTATTATGGTGTACCTCGCTGCTCTCTTTTTTAGTGCTGATGCATCCTCTGGTTTTGCCGGGAGGTGTCCTTTTTCCAAGAAATATTCTATTTCCTGTACCCTATTTGTCGGCACATTATTGCTAGAGCTTTCTATGATTTGAGCTACATCACATGGCGGGATGCTTGGCCCATACTTTTCTTCTATTTCGATTCCTTCAACTATTCCGCGAGAAGTGGATCTAGTTTAGAGATATAGTCAGCTCGCTGATTATCTCCTCTCGGTATTTTGACGAGCTCAAAATATTCGAATTCCAGGATTTAGAGATGCACTATATCTCGATATTTTTTCAAGATTTCATCATTTGCCTGAAATTCTCCATTGACTTGATTTACTACTACCTGGGAGTCGCTTTCTGCCTTTATTTTTCGGATTCCTAACTTTTTTTGCCCAAAAAATTCCTGCTGGTAATGCTTCATATTCCATGTTATTGTTGGTCCTAGTGAAATGGAATCTGCATCCTTTTTCCTATTGTATTATTCCATTTGGTGACAACAAAACAATCCCTGCACCATTCCCCTCATTATTCATAGCCCCGTCTACGGATAGTATCCATACATTAGAGGCTTGTTTCTCCTTTTTGGAATTTTCAGCTTTTTCGGGAGTTTTATCTTCATAGTTGAGACGAAATCCGCCAAAGCTTGCCCATTGATTGACTTTCTCGGCATGAAGTGTATGTCAAAAGCACTGAGCTCTATGGCCCATTTTAACATTTTTCCAGATGTATCTGGCCTGTGAAAAACCTATTTTAAGGGAGAATTGGTGTAAACATTTATTGTGTGGGAATGGAAGTAGGCCCTAAGTTTTCTAGAAGCTATCACCAAAGCATAAGCTAATTTTTCTGTATTATGGTACCGAATCTCGGCCCCTTGAAGAACTTTGCTTACAAAATAGATGGGCAATTGTTTCCCCTCTCTCTCTTTGAGCAATACTGCGACCACCGCTAAGTCGGAGGCCGCGATGTAAAGATACAGAATTTCACCTATACTAGGGCTCGTGAGTAAAGGCAACTGCGATAGATAGTCTTTGAGGGATTTGAAAGCCTTTGAACAATCTTCATTCCAAGAGAAATCCTTCCTGGCCTTCTTGAGTGTGCCAAAGAATGGGAGACACTTCTCAGCTGATCGAGATAGGAATCTCCCTAATGCTGCTATGCACGCAGTTAGCCTTTGCATGTCCTTCGGGCATTTTGGCTCCCTCATGTTGAGGATGGCCGAGATTTTCTCGGGATTAGCCTCGATTCCTCGTTGAGTAACCATAAATAACAAGGATTTTCCGGATTCTACCCCAAAGGTGCATTTGGTGGGATTTAGTTTCATGTTGAACTTGCTTAGATTGTCGAAAGTTTCCCTCAGGTCTTTTAGGTGACTTTCTCCTTGCTTGGTCTTGATGATCATATCGTCAACGTAAGCTTCCACATTCCGCCCAATCTGGGGTTTTAGTATTAAGTTCACCATCCTTTTGTACGTTGCTCCAGCTTTTTTCAATCCGAATGGCATGACGTTGTAGCAATATGTTCCTCCGCCGGCTAAGAATGAGGTGTGGATTTGGTCTTCTTTTGCCAACTTGACTTGGTGGTAACCAGAGAATGCATCGAGAAAACTGAAAGTCTTGTACCCAGCTGTGGAATCTACCATGGAGTCTATCCGTGGTAATGGATAGCAGCCTTTCGGGCATGCTTTATTTAGGTCAGTGAAGTCCACACACATCCTCCACTTGCCAGTGGTCTTCTTAACCATTACCACGTTTGCTAACCATGTTAGGTATTTTACTTCCCGGATAAATCCGGCGAAGAGTAATTTATCAACCTCTTCCTTCATGGCAGCCTCTTTCTCAGGGCTAAATCTTCTAGGCTTTTGCTGGATAGGTTTGGAAGTCTTACTAATGTTGAGGCGATGAACGATCACTTCTTCCTTTGTCCCTGGCATTTGGCTGACCTCCCATGCAAAGATGCCCATATATTCTTTGAGGAGCTCTATTAAGGCTTGCCTCTAATCCGTCGGGGAGGTCCCGATTTTTATTCTTTGTCCTGGGTAAGTCGGATTGATCTCTACTTCTTCATACTCATCTTTCGTTCCATCAGACTTCTCTGTGATCACCCCTATGGCAAGGGGGAAAACGGGATTCGAATCTCGCTTCCTCTTTCTGGACGCGAGTTGATGTCGCAGGGCGTCTTCGATCCGACTTATGATGGTGATGACTTGTCCATTTTGTGGGATTTTGACTCCTTAATGCGGGATAGAGGTCACCATCTCGAAAGTTGCCTGTGGGCGTTTAAATCAAGAATTACATTTTATGAAGAGTTTAAATCAAGAACGAGGAAATTTACCACCTCGATTCGGCTACAGTGGGCGTCTCACAGCCGGACACGGATATTGATACTCCCCTTGACTTGTACTCTGTGATTGGTGAATCCTTCTAAGACCCTATTGTATGGGGTGAGGTGGGCATCAGGAATCCCCATTTTCTTGAAGCAAGAGTAATAAAGGATATTTCTACTGGCCCCAGTGTCTATCAGAATTCTTTTCACCCTCCATGGAGCCATCCCGTTAATCTCGAGCGAAGCTTCGATGCTAAGCGGGTAGGATCTGGCGACCAGTGTGGGAGTTAACTCGCTTCTTTTGAAGGTTATCAACTCCTTCTCTCCAATCACTTCCTCCAATGAATATATTTGAGTCAGCGAGTGGATTTGTCTTTGGAGCTGGGTGTTGGAGGGGGTAGGCTCAGTTATCATATTGATGACCCGTCCCTCCTTTAAGGGTCCAGCCCGATCCTCTCGCGGAGTATCCGCCTTAAATTCTTACAAGTGTCCTCTTTTTAGCAACCTCTCAATAACCCTCTTTCGCTGTATACACTGCTCGGTTGCATGGCCATGATCTCGTGGAAAGAGCAATATTTCCCTAGGTCCCTCCTATCTCTATTTTCGGGATTGAGGGGCCTAGGATTTTCCACTCCAAATTTATCTTTGAGCAAGGATATCAATTCTGCTCTTGGAGTGTTCAATGGAGTAAAGTTTTCAGTTCGCCTGGTTCTGTTCTTCCTTTCTCTGGAATCATTTCTGGGCGAAATAGGTTTCTTATAACCCATTTGGCGGGATCCGACCTGTTGAGAAACCGCCAATTTCTTCGCTACTTCGAACATCTTGGCTATGGTTTTCAGCGGCCTGATGTGAAATTTTGTTTTCAGGTACGTTGACGTGGTTCCATGGATGAAGGAATGGAGGGCAACCTCTGTGCTCACTCCATCAATATCATCGTATACCTTTTTAAATTTCTCAATATAGCTCTCTAGACTTTCTCCCGGATATTGTCTGATATTGAAAAGGTCGCCCTGGTTTTTGGTTAGGGCTCCAACTATCCCAAACCTGGCCAAAAATTCTCTCTCTAAAGTAAACCATCCGTTGATGGATTCTGGCTTTAAATTGGAGAACCACGTGGTTACCTTGTCTCCTAACGTGCTAGAGAAGGCTTTGCATTTTACTGCTTCATCGTTGGTGATGACCCCCATGGCATGTTCATATCTGCACAAATGGTCTTGGGCCCTTCCTTTACCTGTATATAACGGCAAGGAGGGCAACTTGAAGTCGGGGTTGGGGGGAGCGTCCCTAATCCATTTGGCGAAAGGAGACTTGGTGATTGGCCCTCTTCTAGGGGACCTGGATCGATCCCTTGGCCTCTTCTCTGGGGTGGTTTCCCTTCTAGCCCCGAAAAGTAGGAACATTCCTGGTCTCTCTTTCTTTTGTCACGTCTGGCGGGATTTCTACACTCGCCCGTTTGGCTTTTAGGGGCCTTCGTCGGTATTCTGCTTTCTTGGGCTTCAGTGACTCGGGGTCTAGATGCATCTTTTCTGCCACTGATCCTTCCCTGTGGTTCACAGCTTTCCTGTCGGAGGTTAATCCTGGAGAGATTGCCTCTCGAGGGGTGTTCTGATGGTGAGGGTATTGGTACAGGTGGTGGTAAGGAATAGCCAATGGCTACCATCCTTTGATTTAACCTCGCCCATTCCATCATTATTTTGTTCTTTTCTTGGGCTACCTGCAATTCCTCTTCAAGCTTTTGTATCCAGGAGAAATCTTCAGAAGGGTTTCCTCTGTGAGCCCTCTGTTGAAGTTTAGAGTTCTTCTGAGGTCTTTGGCCCTAGAGGTATTGGCTCCGGATTGCCCAAGTCTCTAATTAGTTGAAACTCTAGCCGGGAAGTTGTGCTCAATTCTTTGTACTAGAACCAGAGTGATGGGTTCATCCCTAGGGATAATCTCCGGTTGGTCATCATCGATAGGAAGGAAAGACTGCCGTGATCTCTCTTGCATTACCTCCTTTCCTCTTCCAACTTTATCTGACCGTTCCGAGGGACATGATGCCATCGTTGCTTTAAGTAATAAGTGTTATCTTCTCCAGGGATTGCGTTGAAGCGTTTCCAGGTAACGGAACCAATCTGATGACCCAATAATCCTTCAGAGTCTTTCTCATTCTTGAAACGTATCCATCTAAAAGGATGGTGAGGCCTGTGCAAAGATGGAGATTCTCTCCTAGGATAACTCCGATGCTAAAGTCAGTATATTATTTAGCAATTTGGAAGGAGTATAATGTAGAAGAGATCAGTTACCTTTCATGGGACTGATGATCCTCCATTTATACCAGAGTACTAGTGGCACTTCAGTAAATAAGTATAGACATGTGATTAACACGGAATGGCAATCATGCTGACTAGCATTTAGGTTGTACTTTGGATGCTTGAGGCCCCAGATTTACCGGATATAGAAAGGGAGTGCCGGTTATGGAGCTTTGTGTCCTTTATCCCAATTTGACATGTATTTAATGTTGGTCACATCAATCACTTCAGAGTGTATTCAGGCCCGTTTGGTAGAGGGCCCAGGTAACCAGCCAACAGGGAGATGATAGAGCGGGCTGCGAGATCCTTTGGGTTATTAAATCGGCGGGTCGCGAGATATGTGAAGGTTATATGGGAAACGGGTTGCGAGAAGCTTCCGGGTCTTAGCCCTTCACAAATATATGCCCAAAGTCATCACCAATTGAATTTTCAAATTGTGAGACTAGCTTCCTCAGAACCGCAAGCAAAAAATTATTCTTTAACATGTGCTTATCTAAGCCATTAGGATAAGATAAGAGTTAAAACCATTTGGATTACACTCATCCACTTCACTTCCTCATCCTCTTCACACGGTCTGTAAACTCTCCAGAAGAAATGGATCATTCTTCCAAATTAATAAAGGGATTTGGACACCATATAAAGGTCTTAAGGTGTACAGTTTTGACTACAACTCTTCCACACCATATTCCTTCATCCATATACTGATAAACTTTGTGTCGTTACATCTACATTAGGACCATTAT
>JAWZTD010022537.1:0-17776 GCA_035221335.1 Echites panduratus
CTTACAATCCCCTCAATTGTTGATACATTCCATAACTTCTTGATCACACATTCATCATCTAATTTGGTTGCTTCAAAGATGACTTCGAAGTCAAGGTGTTCTTGCTTCTCTTGGAGATATGTAACCAAAGCTTTCCATGTGATTGGTCCATGAGGTATTGATGGTTCTAGGTCTCCATCAACACTTTAAATCTCTTTACAATTCTTGAAGTTCTTGAGCAATTCTAGTGAGCAATTATCAACAACCTAGGCAAGAGTGTAAGCAATCCACAAAATCGCAATCAATTAGTTGATAATAGGAAACAACTAGAACCAAGGAGATAAGAGTTTCAAAGATTTAGGTCAATGAGCAATGAATTAAGCACTTAGAGTCAAAAAATAGATGAATAGCATTTAATCAAACACTTAAGAGGACAAGGTGTTGTGATCAAATTCTCTACAGTATCAAATTATGTAATCAAGCCCTTTGTTCTCAAATTGGCATAAACAAGAGTCACAACACTTTCAAATCATTAACAATTCCATCTCAATCAACAATTGATCAAATACACAATAGATCTCACTTCAATTTAACAATTTCTCAACACTTTTCTTCACTTTGTTTTCACATTTTCAATGCTCTGTTTTTCTTTCTTTTTGGTTTGATCTTTCCCTTTTTTTTTTCTTGGTAATTTTCTTTTGTAGAGATATAAGAAGATGAAGAAACACTTAAAAAATTGAATCAGCCCTTGTTGTTAGCCTTAGGCTTGATCCACACAAACACAATTGATCACAAGATAAGAAGTAGGATAGATTTGATAGAACAAAACACAAATCACAAACATAAGATCATAGATCTTCAAAGAAACAAATATGCTATTAACACAACACAAAGGAAGCAAATAAGATAGTCCAATCTAAGATGAAATAACCTAGGCTCTTATACCAATTAAATGATGCGATCATGCATGGAAACCTTCTTTATCAAACACAAACTCATCAATTGAAAACTTACCCAAGACTTCATCAAAGATCATGGCTGTTTCATTGACCTATGTTGTCTTCCAATATCAACTAATGACTTAGATTTGGTAGACTAATCACACCCCAACCAAAATGTAGAAAAGCCCTTTAAGATTTGTCCAAGAACCTAGAAGAGTTCTAAGATTAAACCCTCAAGTAGATCATGTTTGATCTTTCAATTTGGATTCTCAAAAGAGAATGTTGTTATTGATTCAAGCAATAATAATGTGTATGAAATACAGAATAAGGAAGTATTTATAGAAGAAAGGCTGATAAACCCTAGATAATTAAGATGTAAAATACATAAAAATCCATATTAAAAGTTAAAAGGATTAAAAAAACACTTTAAATTGCAATGGAAATGTGTTTGGACGGGAGAGCATCAGGTGTCGGATGTCAAGCCGGTCACAACACCAGACCTTCTCTGGAATTCTTCAAATTTGTTGCAACTCGTTGCCTAGTGCCGGACAGTACCATTAGGCCTTGGACAAGAAGGAGCTGGTGTTAAATAGCTTCAATTTTCTGCCATTTGATTTTCCATAGCTTCCTTTCATCTTCAATGCTTCTTCTAGTGTTTTTACAAGAAATTTTTAAGCATTTTTATGACTAGAAAAAGCATCATTATCTTCACAAAAGTCTCGAACCTTGATCAGATTCAAACATCTACTTGATTCCAATTCGTCTTCAAGTGACATCATTATCTTCACAAAAGTCTCGAACCTTGATCAGATTCAAACATCTACTTGATTCCAATTCATCTTCAAGTGACATTAGTGAATAGTTAAATGGAGCTTCATTGAATTACTCTACTTATTACAAAGAATTGTTTGCCTTGGTTAGATCTTCAGAGCACTGACAACATTATCTTTGGCATAAAGAGTTTGTCATCCACACCGATCATGAGTCTTTGAAGCACTTGAAGGACAAACTAAACTCAGCAAAAGGCATGCCAAGTATGTCAGTATATTGAAATGTTTCCATACGTCATCAAATACAAACAAGGTAAAGAAAATGTGGTAGTGGATGCTGTTTTAAGAAGGTATACTTTAACCACTACCCTTGGACATAAATTGCTTGGTTTTGAACTTCTCAAAGACTTGTATGAAAGTGATGATGATTTCAAAAGTATATTTGTTGCTTGTGCTAATGGAGCTAATGATAAATATTATTTGTATGAGGGTTTTTTGTTTAGGGAGGACAAATTACGTGTGATTAGATGTTCAATAAGGAAATTGCTTGTGTTTGAAAGCCTTAGGAGAGGTCTAATGGGGCATTTTGGTATCACTAAGACTTTAGACACCCTTAAGGAACTTTTCTATTGGCCTCGCATGAAGAAAGATGTAGTTAAAGTTTGTGAAAAATGTCTTGTGTGAAAAAATTCTAAATCTACCATTAAACCACATGAACTTTACATGCCCTTACTTATACCTGATGCACCATGGGAAGACATTTCTCTGATTTTGTGCTTGGTTTACCTAGGTCTAGAATTGGAAATGATTCCATTTTTGTGGTTGTTGATAGATTTTCTATGATGACTCATTTCATTGCTTGTTCCAAAGTTGATGATGCAAAACATATGGCTGATTTGTTTTCAAAGAAGTGGTAAGATTGCATGGTGTTCCCAAAACTATTGTTAGTGATAGAGATACCAAGTTTCTTAGCTACGTTTGGAAAGGTTTGTGGGGGAAATTGGGCACTAAAATGTTGTTTTCAACCACTTGTCACCCACAAATTGATGGCCAAACGGAAGCAATCAATAGGACTTTAGGAACCTTGTTGAGAGCTATCATAAAGAAGAATTTGAAATTGTGGGAAGAATGTTTGCCTTTCATTGAATTTGCTTATAATAGGTGTGTACATTCTTCTACACATTATTCTCCTTTTGAATTGATTTATGGTTTTAATCCACTAACATCTCTGGATTTGACTCCTTTACTTTTGAGTGAAGTTCATAGTTTAGATTTAAATGGAAAGCTGAGATGCTTAAGCAATTACATTCAAAGGCTATGGAGAATATTGAAGCTCAAACTCAACGCTATGCAAAACAACACAACAAAGGAAGATGACCATTAACATTTGAAGTTGGAGATTATGTGGGTTTGGATACATTTTAGGAAAGAAAAGTTTCCACAAGTAAGAAAAATCGAACTTGATCCTAGAGGAGATGGTCATTTCCAAATTGTGGAGAAAGTCAATGATAATGCTTACAAAGTTGATCTTCATTGTAAGTACCAAGTGAGTCCTACTTTCAATATTAGTGATTTTTCCCCCTTTGATGTGGATGGTGCTGATTTGAGGACAAATCCATTTAAGGAATGGGGGAATAATGGTGATCCAACTCCAAAGATACAAGTGGTCCTATTACAAGATTAAGAGCCTCAAGGTGAAGACAAGCATTGGTGACATTTGTTCAAAGAAGAGAAGTTTTGATTAACTTTGATGCCATTCTTGAGACGATGTCATTTGAAGATCATTTGAATTCAAGTAAGTGCTCCAATATAATCAAGGTTCAAGACTTTGTGGATGATAAGAAGACATTATCAAGATCATTGGAAAAGCACTCGAAGAACCATCATTTGATTGCAAGCAAGAAGGGAGCATCAATTACACAAGGTTGCAATTTTAAAGGTACAAAAAATCCTGTAACAGGTGCCAGTACATCTCAGTAGTTGGAGGAAATTTTGGACACTTGCAGGTGGACAAACTAAAGAAACTGCACAAGAACCAGTCCCCTCGTCGACCATGATTGGCAGAATTTTCTGGTCACATTGTTTGATTGTTTCTTGACTTTTCTTATAGTTTTTGACTTTCTTAAGTTGCTATTATGTATTTTATGCCTCAATCAAGACTTGTTTAGAGAATTTCTTTTATCTATAAATTCTCCAACTTATTGTATTAGAATCAACTGATCAATTTTAATCACAAACAACTTTCTCTTTGAGAATTTGAGTTTTGCAAGATCGAACATGATCTTCATGAGGGTTTCAAACCTAGAACTCCTTTAGGGTTCTTGGAAAAATCTTTGGGCTTCTCTACACTTTGGTTAGGGTGTGATTAGTCTACCAAATTTAAATCATTGGTTGATGTTGGAAAACAACATAGGTTAATGAATCTAACCATGATCTTTGATGAAGTCTTGAGTAAGTTTTCAATTGATGTGCTTATATGTTTGATGAAGAAGGTTTCCTTGCATGATCACATCAATGCCCTTGAATATCTAATTATAAAAAGAAATTGCAAAACAATGTTTACGTGTTCAATCACTTTTAGATATGTTAATTAGAGATAGTCTATAGGAATAGAATCAAATTATAAGTAATATGTGTGTGTAATCCTAAAATATAAGTTGAAGTGTTTCTAAAGTGTTGCTATTACATTAGGTTTAGTAAAATATGGGTTTAACTAACAATGTGGCCACCGAACTTATCACCTTTTTTTTTCAGCTTGTCCATTGAATTACAAAACCAATCAATTTAACCATTGTACTTTGTTTCATAGAATAACAGTCACAAATATAATCAATTTCTGTAAAAAATATTATATGACTTTACATGTCACTAAAATTTTTCTTTTCGACTAAATTAAATTTGTAATATTTACTCTATGTCAATTAGATTATGTGTCCATATAAAATTATATAAAAGAAGAATTTAAAAAATTGACAAAGATTCTCTTAGCAAATATGAAAAATTTTGATGACATGTAAAGTTATGAACATTATCACTAAAGATTGATTATATTCATAACTATTATGTAATCAAACCACCGTAGAATGACTTAATTGTTCAGAAATGCAACGTACAATGGTTAAATTGACTAGTTTTATAGTTCAATGGCCAAATTGGAAAAAAGTGACAAGTTTGGTGTAAAATATTATTAGTTAAGCCATAAAATGTGTTACTATCGCCATTAAACAAAGTTTAATACATAATTTATGTAAAACAAATATGCAAATGTAGTATTTCATATAAACAATGCATTCGAGGATGAACCTCCAATGGAGTTTCAAACTAAACCAATTTGTTTTTGTAGCATTTTATAGATGTGGTAGTCAATTTATAACCTCCAAGTACCTAGTATGAAAAACACTTGTTTGTAGTCATTTATGGAGACTAAAGATAATGTTAAATAGTGAGGGCTACCAACCAATTCCATGTTAGTCTAAGGACATGCTTGCGAACATATATACATTTCGTGGACTGAATCATAATATCAACGAGGCAACATGGAAATCATAGTTACATGGCTTTAGGAATAAAACTTTCTTTTCATAATTCTCTTGCTTATAGAAACTTGCCTCGTTGATTATTCTCAATAGTGGGATTTCAAAAGCCACCTTTTTCTTTTTTTCAGCTTCTATCTTCTATGAGGTGTTATTCTATAATTAATAAGGATGAAATGGAGGAGAAAGTGATGGGTGTGTCATTAGGAATAGTAGTTAAAAATTAAAAGTGACTATATGATAAGATCATTCATTGAATTTTGCAAAAGTTTAAAAACACTTATTTGCTTCAATTTTTGGAATACATGCTAGAAAGTATAAGGATAGAGGTTTTTTGAAAGCTAGGCCTTTTAGATCATAATTTCAAAATTAGATATTGAGATTAGAAACCTGATTAAAAATTACAATCTAGGTTAGGAACTAAGGTTTGTAATTTTTAATCAAGTTTCAAAATTAGATCCTCAAGGTGGAGATGGGTGAGGGCCCCCAAAGTAGGCATAGCCAAACTAGGTTAAGAAATTTTTATTTTAAGTACTCTTTAATATTTATGTACTGTTTATGTTTTAACTAACAAGTTACAACTTTAAGCTAAGTTACAACAATGACAAAGGTTACAACTAAAGCGGGTCTGACCAATTCCGCCCCTTCGCAAAGAAGAAGAAGAGACAAGGGAATTAAGTGTTTTGGAATCTTAATAAGAATAGACAATAGCAAAAGGTTAATTTTTAGAATAATTAACTTTAAATTTAAATAAAAAGAAATATTAAGGTAAAATATGAATTAAGTTTATTTAGGGGAACGTCTAGAATTGTCAAGGCATACATTATTTGTTGTACTATGAATAACTAAAAGCCTAGATAAATTTATCATGATATATCTTAGATTTCGGAATTAATATAAATCATTGAGGTTACATTAATATCATTCTTAATCACCTTCCCCTTTGTTGCTATGAGTTTATGATGTCCATGTCTAGTTGTAAAATGTAAGAAAAAGAATGAAAGGGAAAAAAAGGAACTAAATACTTTCACTATAATTAGATTTTTAAAAGTTATATATATTTATATAAAACCATGATGTCACCATAATGTTATATTACTATACCCTAGATCTTGTAATTATCTTATTAATAAATAAAGTGTTTTATTTATTTATTGTCTTCTCATATCCTTAATTATTTATTAAGAGATATTATTCTTATGAGTAAGAATTAATGTGATATTATTTATTTGTATGAATAATTTAAATAAGTGTTCCTAATAGTTGAATTATTCTTTGGGTAAGAATAATTCGTTAAGATCAACTTATGTTTATTTTCTATGATTAGTATGGTGATACTAACATATTAGAAAAAAGGAATCACATTCTATTTAAGAATAAACATAAGAAGTATTTGTGGAGACAAATGACTTGAAATACTATATGCGAGACTTATATTTGAATATTTGGAATTTACTATTACTATATTCACTTATTCAATTCCATTAAGTGTCAAGGTAATATGTAGTTCTTAATATTTAATTATGAAGTTACGTACCGGTAAGTGACATGATTAATTACTTCATAATTAAATAAGTGAAGTATAATATTTAATATGTATTCTATTTATCTTGACTAGAAAGTTCTTGGCCAAGACACTTATATAGAAAATGTTTCTCGAATAGTTAAGCGATTAAATAGAATTAGACATATGATTAAGTAATGGAGATTACTTAATAAGAATATAAATGGAGAGATTAAATGTAAGGTAATTACAATGTGGTTCTAATGATAAAGATTTAATCCTTCACTATTTATTGGGTAGTTATGATATGTTACTAGATGTCACTCAAGACGTATGGAAGCTTGAATATACTTGGGGAGAATATTCAAGTCAGAATAGTCTAATTAATATTAAAGAGTTAATACTAATTTCTATTATTAATAAATAATGAACCTAAAAAGTCATACACAATAGAATTAAAGTTTATAATGACATTGGATTTTTTATTTTGAAAGTAATAGAGTATTAGTATACTTTGAAGTCCAAATTAAGTTATTGGTCTATGACCTTACATTAAGAGACTTATTTTTTGTCTTTTCTAAAAGGAATAAGAAAAGGCCCAACTAATGGGTTTAACCCATTAGGATTAGATCTTGAGCTTTTATAAATATCCCTTTATAAACCCTAGCCAAAAGAAGACTGAATAACATTACTAAGAAGACAATCGTTGTTTTCTCAGTGTGTAGGGACACATTCAGGCGTCATTGTCTGTGGAGATCGTCCACATTGTCTGTGGAGATTCGTGTGGACGATCTAGAGGCTCAACATTTGGGGAGCTATTTCGATTATCGATCTACGCGATAAAAGGTATTTATTATATCCTAATCTTTAGACATAAGAAACGATTACAAATACGATGAGTCTGATACGATCGTGATTTTAAATAAATTTGATTTATCTTTCCGCTGCCCGATTCTAACACATAATCCATAAGAAAATGAATCCAAGAATCAAAACAAGAAAAGAAAAATAAACCTTAATGTTTAATTCATTAAAACTACCTCGATAGAATTTGGATTTTCTTTATTATAGAATCTAAATAAAATCCATAAATAGAAAATAGGAACCTTGATTTGCCATAATTATTTTTCTATAGTGGTTTCTTTTTTTAACAAAACCTATAGAATAAGTTACTAAATTCTAATTATTTTTTCTTATCTAAATGTAAATGTATATCAAAATCAAAGATGTACAAAACACTCAAGCATATTTGAGGTGCATTTAAACAATATAAGCTACAATAGTGTTTTATACCAATCATATACTATACAAAAATCGGAACCACTAAATATCAATAAGGTCGTGGCCCTGGTTCTCAAAAGCGATCAAAACATTACAACATATATAAAAAATCTTGTTTACTTATTTTTAAATTATATCAAAAACTTCATCCTGTGAAGTTTCTTTACCTTACTTTTCCAAGTAGTTCCACGCCCCACTTTCTTTAGCCACTTAAGTGTAATCGGTAGAGTTTTCATCCTCCTACGAATCCCAAGCCACTCTTTGACAATATCCCAAATCCAACTAGTACATTCATACTCAAAAATTAGGTGATGATAGGTTTCAAGTGCAAGTGAAACAAAAAAAGCAACATGGGTCAATGTTATTAAAAGTAATTTTTTCTTTATTAGTCATTCTAACCTTTAATCGCATGCCCATAAAAATGATTTGCAGGCTTTGGTTGTTAGTGATGATTTCAATAATTTTTTGAAAATGTGATAAGGTAAAGAAGTTAAACAAATTGTGTTAGATGAAAATTTTTGGAATAGCTGCCTAAAGATTTGAGGATTATGATTCCATTGATATGCTTGTTTCGTCTTTGTGATATGGATGAAAAGCTTCTTTAGGCTATATTTATGAGGGTATGTATAGGGTACGTTGGGGAATAAAGAAGTCATTTGAAAACAAGAAAAGATTGTATAGGCATTATATGATTATTATAATGGGAAGATGAGATAACATGTTACATAAAGATCTTCATGCAACATTGCATTTTCTGAAACCACCTTTTAAGTTTGATCGAGAAAATTTTAGTAAGAAGCCTGAGGTTACAAGTTGTAGGTTGAATGTCCTTGATAAAATAGAGTGCAGTGATTCTAGAATGCTTAATGAGTTGAATAAATTTTGTGAGCATGAGAAGGGCTTTTCTAAACCTAAAGCACTTGAAGATGCTGTAGATAATTGACCTAGTAATATTTTCATGATTTCCTTTTTTTAAAAAAATTACATATATAAATATAAGTGTTTACTGTTTGATATTAATACTTATTTTTATAGATGTATGGTGGAAACTATTTGGTTACAATGTCCCAAATTTGTGAAGATTGGCTATAAGAATCCTTAGCCAAATAGCTTCTTTTCACGTTCATATTTGATTCTCTAAGATTCTATATAACTTAAACATCAAAGTGGATAATTAGGAGTTACAGATCCCTTGAGTCTTTTTCCTTGTAGATCCCTAGAGGTTTACACTCAGTGATCTAGTTGAAATCTGGCCATCTTCCATCCGATATATTTTGACTACATCATGAAACGAGGATCCAAACTATAATGATCTAATGAGTGGTAGCTAGTGTCAGATATGGAACTAATTAATATCAAATTTGTGAAAATTATTTTTAAGCATCTTAAAGGCACTCAATTACCATCACTTTGCATAAATATATATTTGGTAGAATGTCTTCAATTAACTAGGGATTATGTGTGGCATGGCAACTTCTATGTGATAACCAAAGGCGATTTGTTATGTGCAGAAGGGTTAAGGTTGTGAGACTAAGTGAAGCGGAAAAGCTTTCAATTTGTCAAAAAGCAAAGTTTAACCATCTAAAAAATAAGACAAATGTACAAAATTATTTCTTTTATTGCATAACGTGATCAAAAGAAATAATTCGAGGAACCATACCACCACCTAATATTTTGAAAATTGAATAGGGTATCAAATTGGAGAAGACAAGGGGTTATCAACCAGATTTATGAGTTTGTATAAATATTTATAAATAATTTCAAATATATAATATGAAATTTCTATCTTTGAAAAAAAAATTCCACAAATGTCAATGTCAATACAATTATAATTGACATAAATAAAGCAAATTACAAATATCCAAATACAATTTCTAAATTTTCAAAAATTTACATTCATCTAATCCCAGAAATTAAGATCAAAACCATCCTCATCTTCTTTATCTTCCCATTATATCCAAATAATTCTCATAGATACCTAAAGGATACGAAAAAGAAATATATATATATATATATATATATGAAACAATTTTAAGCATATCACAATCTTCTAATTTTAAAATATATCAAATCAAATAACTAAAAACAAAACTTTTGATGGATTTCCATTTGGTTATCCAACATCATCCTGTAGTAATTCTTCTTGAAGTGCATTTTCAAGTTCATCTTAGTTAACCTCACTGTCTTCCTTATTCTTCGCTATCCAAATTATGCAATAGTATCATAAGGTTTTTTGAGAACTTCCAACCTATCAATTTTCATAAAAAATAAGAAATAAAAAATAAGCATATAAATTAGGACACGTACCTGTGCATCAAGCAATAATTATAATGAATATAAACAAGTTCATTAGATATTTGGTGCTCCAATCTATTTCTTTTCTTTAGTATGAATGGGTTCAACCTCATTCCAATTGTACTCCAAATTAATTAATTGATTTAATTTCAGGTGACAAAAGTTGATCCAGAATCAGGAGCACCAGGTGGCTCAGAACCCATCGCAACTCTTCAGACATTTCGCTCGGACAAAGTATTGTTGCCGAAGGAGAAGCCTCGACGAAGGGTACGTACGTAAAAATTAAACGAACATATTTCTTTCTCATTGCTTATCCTCAATTTAAACCAGAACTAATTAATCTATTACATACGTAAGTGACATAACATTATGACTATATATAAATATTGATAGTTTGTATCTCTGACAGCAGGTTTACTTTGGGAATACATTAGTCTGCAAAGATTCCCTTGGTCAATTGATGGGAAAGACGGTAAACGTGGGAGATCTTGTTTATGCCCTCAAGGTGGCGTCTTCCTATGATGATGTACCCATAAATCTGAGCTGAACTCTTTCCGGAAGCGACATTTCATTTTTCTAGCTGTTAAATTATATGATTTCAAATATTATATTACACTTATGGTCTGCCATATATCCTCAGGAGAAAAAAAAGTTACAAATCCATATAAATATATATATCTTCCTGAGAAAGTTCATTCTACAATCTTCTGGAAAATTATGTAGTGAGATATAATATAACATGTTGGAGCATATATATGGATGATATAATATTGATTTCTTTTGCTACCGGAAAAAGAAACCTTTTAAGGCTGATTGGCTGATTGTAAGTATATTTATAAAGAAGATTAACTATAGTGGTATCATATCTTTTGACCAAAGTCAACTGTAATACCCAATCTTTTTTTTCAACCAAATTAATACTTATACTATTTATAAGTTGCCAAAGTGATACTTCCGATCACTTTACAGCAATTTTTTGACAAAAACCTTAATTTTCCGGTGAAAATTTCCCCATTTTTTATAACTAATTTGGCAGCTCATATATAGTATGGGTACTAATTTGGCTGAAAAATTGCCGTCAAGTGATCAAAAGTATCACTTTGACAGCTGAGGAATAGTATATGTACTAATATGGCTGAAAAAAAGATCGGGTATTACACTTGACTTTAGAAACAAGATAAAGTATCACTATGGATAATCTCCCTATTTATAATTATCAGAGTGAAGAGATTCTTTGAATTAGATCCAATGTGGGATTAGCATAATATTCGTCATTCTGGAAATAGGATTATTAATATTAGAATACTTATATTATTAACTCTTTATTCTTCAAAGAATATGATACTAGTGTATTTATACAACATAAGTGTTCCTATAAAAATAATAAAATAACAAAAAGGATTAGTGTATTTAGACATTATAAGAGTTTCTCTAAAAAATAATAATAAAAAGAAAGGGATTATACAACAAACATTTATGATATGTAATATGCTTAAAGTGTGGTATTATTTATATGATGATTGGGAGTAGTGTATATGTGATAGGAGGGGGAACTTAAGGAGTGTGATTTGGGAGAATGTGATGTCGTGATAAAAAAGTGTTGGGAGACTGCTTAGCAGGTGTGTTTGTGCACATAAGGGGCAAATGAAGTGACTAGTTGTGGATTCCAAGAACCTTGGTTAAAAATTCAAAATTTTTACAAAGCATAAATCCTTTTTAATCACATTTCTTTGATTATCTTCCACCATTTCTAGAAAGTTAAAAAACGATAAGCTCTCTCATGTGCAATTTCAAGGGGTTATTTGTTTGTGATAATCAAATTAGATAAAAAGTAATTTCTTTTGTAAGCTATCCCTGTAATTGTGTTCATGTGATTTCTTATTTGTGTTTTGTTCAGTGTATTGCAGATTCGGGTGCCTCAATTTCTTTTTGTGACTTTTTGGAGATTAATTGGAATAGCCATGGCTGACAAAGACTTTAGTATTTTAGGAAATCGATTTCGTTAATTCGATATTAGATTTTGTTTTAAGTATTTGTGTAGATGGTGGAGAAAAGGAAGGGAAACGTGATTGAGGAAGAAGGAGAAGTCGAACAGGTTATACTTATAGATCCATATACTAATAGAGCAAAACTAGATGATAAGCCTTATACCTATAAGAATATATTTTATGATAAGCCCGATATTGATGAAATGAATCCAGATTCAGGGATGAGGTATGCCTTGCCAAAAATGAAAATGGTAAAGGATGTATTGGATACACAATATTTAGCTTATAATGAAGGGTCGGAAGTACATGAGCTAGCTGCAATATAGGAAGGAATTGGCTAAAGAATTAGATTTAGAATAACTTAGTGAGAAGTATAAAATTCCATATGTGTGGAAAATGATTAAACCAGGGCAAGAAGATAGTGTTGTGTGTTATCAGGCACATTTATGTGAGGGGTTATGTTTTCGATTGCACCCATCGTATAGAGATCTATGTATTCTTTTTAGGTTATCATCGAGTCAATTGGCTCCTAATGTGATTAGAATGAATGTAGGGTCTATAGTGTATTCTAGAGCTTTCGAGCTATGTTGTTGTTTAGAATTATGGAGGAGAATGTTTACATTATATCAAAGTATATGACAGGCAAAGGTGATTTTTTTTTTTTATGTTGTAAGAAGGAATGAGACTACTAATATTCTTAGTGGACCTTCAAGAGTACATGGGAGGAAAAAAGAATTCTTTTTTATTAGGGGCATGATGACTGAATGAAGAAAAGTTGCACTACCCTAGAATCATAGGAAGGTATAGAATAATGATCCTCCGGTCAAAAACAAATTGATTGTTAAAAGTCAACTGGATTTAGATTTGATAAATCTGACTAATTTTAAGCATTACTTCACAATGTCGGAAAATTGACTTGATGGTATATTGGAATCAGCTAGTATAGTTCCAGGCGATGATCCTCATATCCTTCGATTGAGTATGTATTATATGTTTTATCATTAGTTTGTTGTTAGAAATTATGTATGTTTATGTCCTTTATGTATTCATTGTGTGTTGTGGGGACAGATATTATTAGATTGATTGAGCAAAATATGACTGTTCATAAATGTAAGCAATATTAATTTTTTTAACTCCTTTATTATAATCACACATGAAATTCCTACATATATATCTTTTGGGTTTGAAACTGACGAATGGGGTTTGTATGGGGTTCCAAGCAGGGCAAAGGAATCTTCAATTGTTCCTGTGTTAATGACACTACAAAAAAGAAACAAGGGGAAGCAACAACTGTTATATTAGTATGCCATAAAGTATGTACTTATCTTATTAATATATAAAGTGTTTTATTTATTTATTATCTTCACATGTATTTAATACCTTATTAAGATATATTATTCTTATTATGAGTAAGAATTAATGTGATATTATATCTTTGTATGAATAATTTAAATAGGTCTTCCTGATAGTTGAATTATTCCTTGGATAAGAATAATTCATTATTATTAGCTTATTTTATTTTGTATGATTAGTATGGAAATACTAATAGATTAGAAAATAGAGAATCACATTTCATTTAAGAATAAACATGAGAAGTATTTGTGGAGACAAATGACTTGAACTTGTGATATATGAATTACTGATATAATTTTATTCATTAATTGATTGTAATTGTGAATATATTCTTTAGACCAGAAATCTATACGTGAGACTTATATTTGAGTATTTTGAATTTACTATAGTGTCAAGATAATATTTAATTATGAAGTTATGCATTAGTAACTGAAGTTATAATATTTAATATGTATACTATTTATCTTGACTAGAAAGTTTTTGGCGAAGACAATTATAGAGAAAATGTTTTAATCAAGAAAAGTATAGAGAAAATGTTTCTCGAATAGTCAAATGATTAAATAAAATTAAACATATGATTAAGTAATGGAGATTACTTAATAAGAATATAAACAGAGAGATTATATGCACGGTACTTACAATACAGTTCTAATAACAAAGAATTAATCATTCACTATTTATTGGGTAGTTATTATATGTTACTTGATGTCACTCATGGCTTATGGAAGTTTGAATATACTTGGGGAGAATATTCAAGTTAGAATTGTCTAATTAATAGTAAAGAGTTAATATTAATTTCTATTGTTAATAAATAATGAACATAGAAAGTCACACAGAATAGAATCAAAACTTATAGTGACATTAGATTTTTTACCGTGATTGTAAAAGAGTACTAGTATATGATGAAGAAAAAATTAATTGACTGGTCTATGGACTTGGATGAATTAATTAATTAGTTAATTAATCAATCTTTAAAAGACTAGTTTAACATTTTCCTAAAAAGAATAAGAAAAAGCCCAACTAATGGGTTTAACCCATTAGGATCATGTCTTGAGGGTTTATAAATATTCCTTTATGAAGCTCTAGCCATATTGACTTAACAAACATTACAGAAGAACAATTGTTGTTCTTCTTTGTGTGTAGGGACACATCAGGAGTCATTGTCAGTAGAGATTCATGTGGACGATCCAGAGGATCAACAATTAGGCAGTTGATTTGATAGTAGATCTACAAGACAAAAAAGTATTTATGATATCCTAATCTCCAGACTAGGAAATAGTTATAAATACGATGAGTCTGATACCATCATGATTTTATTAAATTTGATTTAATGTTTTTACGATCATGATTTTATTAAATTTGATTTAATATTTTCTCTGTGAGATTCTAACAACAATAAGGGAATTCCTCTAAAGATGTTGTGGTAGACCTAGAAAATAATGCAAAAAAGAGAATAAGATCTGATAAATTGAAGAGGGTAAAACATATTGCTTGAAAAACATCAAAGGGTGAGGTGAAAATTGAAGTAGGGAAGCATTCGTCAGATTATCATTACCAAGATACGTGGAAGAGGAGTGGCTATATATATTCTACCATGGAAAGCAAGGGTGGATGATAGAATAATTTTTGCTTATGATGCCAAAAAATTTCTAGTCAATTCCTTTCCACCAGTAGAAGTGAAGCATGTGCCTAATTTATCACGGGACTGGCGAATTGGTTCGAAGTATTGAATTCTGTACGGGTTTGTGTTGAAATATGTTGATGTCAACACAAATTAATAACTCACTTGTTTTGTAGGCCTTAGCTTATATTCTTGAACTGGCTATTCGGCCGGAGGAGTAAGAGGAGAAATTGAGCTAAAGCATAAAGTTTGAAAATGAAGAAAAAGAAAAACTTGTAGCTGAACAAAAACTTTTGTAAAGTAAAATTTGAGAATTTTGAGTTATCTTCTAAGATAAAGACTTTACGGACTTCAAATGCAAATCAAGCTTTGCGTATTGGAGAAAAGGAGGCTAAGCTTCAGGCCGAAAAGAAATCCTGGCTCATTTCTCAGAAGAACAAAAAGTTGCTGGTGAAGAGATATGAGGATGGTGAAGGCTGTATCAATGCCAAAGTAGAAAAGACTGTTTTAGAGGCTTTCTTCAAATTAGACCAATGCAAAAAATTGCATTAGCTGCTCTCAGTTCCTCTCATAAAGCAAGCTTACCATCGATTTGCATAGGCCTTAAATGCCGAATCTCTAGAATTCAAGTTGCTAGATCATATACAAAGTTTTATATATATATATATATATATATATATGTTGGGCCTCCAATGTAACCAAAGTATCCTTGGGATGAAGGTTTTCCTTGCAAGAAAGGGGGAGTCATTTTCCTTCTCCCGAGCCTGTATTAGACAAAGAAAGAGAAAAACCACAAGGTTTATCTATCCATATTGAAGATTCGGCTAAAAGTGAGGAGTGTGATTCATAGCCAACAATTAGTGGTGGAGAGATAGATACTAGTTTAGAAGTAAATCAAGCTTCTACAGTTGTGTTTGAGGAGCTTGTGATCCTAAAAAAAAAGTTGGTCTTTTGAGGTTAGGTTGGAGTAAGCGTAACCTTCCCAGTATTCTAATTATCTTTTATAATGTTTTGAATATTTTTATAAGTATTTATAGTTGGAGGAAGTGTAATCTTCATATGATTTGAATTTGATGACATACTTGGGTATTGTTTTTATATTTTCGAATGATGTGGTAATGGAGAACCGTTTAAATGTTTATTATTTTTTCGATAAGAATATAACATTAGCTTAAGGAACTTTGTATATTTCTTGTTAAAGTATAATAATAGATGCCTATGTATACTCTGTATAGTTTCTGCAAATAAGTATTCGTGATAGAGAAATATGAAGCATTTTATTGAATGTGAAGTAAAAGAAAACAAAATTATCAGAAAAATAAAAAATACATCAAAGGTAAAATTTTCCAAGATCAAGAAATGTCTAGTTCATCCATATCTTTTAGCCAATAACTACCATTCCCATTATCCTTTGCGACAATGTAAGGTCCTTTCCATGTAGAATCAAACTTTGTTATGGACTCATATCTGTTGACTTCATTTTTGTAAGAACTAAATCTCCAAGCCGAATGGTCGATGGCCAAACCTTCCATAAATGGCCTCTTTTGCAAGTTTTGTCTTGTGGCTTCAAGCAATAAAGGTTTTCAATTGATTTCACATTATTTGATTCTGGATCAAAGAAATCCAAATGCATAGATGTGCTTTCAACCTCGAAGGGAATCAAGGCATCTATACCAAAATACAAGTTGAATGGTGACTCCTTAGTTCTTGAATTTGGAGTTGTTATGTAAGATCACGAAACTTTCGGCAATTCGTCAACCCATTTTATCTTAGCTTGATCTAATTCTTTAGTCCTTACGCAATGATGTGAGTGGTCACCCCTATCAAACCATTAGTTTAAGGATAATCGATGGAAGTGAATCAATGTTCAATGCATAATTGTTCACAAAAATCTTCAAACTCCTTTGCTTCAAATTGTGTATCATTATCGATTATCAACATTTTAGGAATACCTAATCTTGTGATAATTTCTCCATAGAAACACTTCTTTATCTTGTGGGCAATAATAGCAGCAATCGATTTGGCTTCTACCATTTTGTAAAGTGATCAAAATGGTCTGACTAAATACGTTCCCCATTTGCAAAAGAGGTATTGGATTACTCAAAGAGTGTAGTTCTAAATTGAGCATGTCACAACCAGAAACTGGGCCATACAAGATAATGGTGTCTTTATATAACAGGCCGTCATATATGAGAGTATATATGACGGCCCCCATATATACTCTTGATTTTATATGGTGAGCCTGTTGGGATTTATGCCCAAAAAGACTAAAAATTTTCTGTAATTATTAATTTGATTGAGATGTTATTTGAATTATTTTAATGCATATTTTTATTTCATACAATAAGGTCCAATTTGATTTTAAATAGGTTATCTATATGTTGGGACGTTCAGCATAGTAAGGTATGGATCACTGGAAGTTTAAATCATAATTAATTGTTCTTGGCCGGTTAATGGAATTGGGCATTCCATTAAATAAAGGTCATAACACATTAGTCTCCTTTAAGTAGG
>JAWZTD010022548.1:4070-17776 GCA_035221335.1 Echites panduratus
TACAGCTTTGAATATAATAGTAAAACAACGTCGTTTTAATCATAAAATAGAATTTTATGCGGCGGCTTATACGACGGCTGCCGTAGCAAAAATAAACTTTTGAACTCGTGTAGAATTTAAAGGTAGAATTTAAAGTTTATACGACGCTAAAGTACAATCGATGTATATATTGTGGTATAAAGTTTATACAACGGCCATTTCTTCATCAAATTTTTTTTGCCATGCTAGCATTTTCGACTTCTCAAAAGCCTAAGTATAAGGTTTTCTCGGAAGCTAACACACCTGGCCGCCGTTTCTATCCCAGTTTCTTGTAGTGGTTATTGTATTGAATATTCTTCTACTGAGTATTCATTGTGATTCAATGATAAAAGAACTACATATCTAAGGATGATAGATGTTATTGAGTAAGGTGATAGTACGCCAAACCTAGACTTAATAGTGAGTATTTCATAAAAGGGTAAATGTGTCAATACACTTGTAGGTCAAAGACTAAGGGTTGAGATTTATCTCAACAAACCTTTTGTTTCTACAACAATGTGTAATGGAGTACATCATCTTCTTCTGGTGATAATAGAAGGTGTTTAGAATGACTAAGTATATTACTACAGTGTAGTAAGGCTATTTTGGTCATTTTATAGACTCATGAACATTGTGTCTTAACGTCCATGATCTAACCCTATTGTGTATGAATGATTTTATATCATTCTTAAATAAGAGATTGGAGAAGGAGTTTTTTTATTCTAGATAACATTAATAATCAATTAAGGATTTTTAATTTATCCTTGGAATTAATTATTTGGGATTGAATAAAATTAATTAGTTATTTTATTTGGTCTTATAATTAATTTAGATTTAGGTCCATAAGATTAATTATAGTTGGGCTTGAATAAAATAATGGAATGACTATTTATTTTTATTGGTCTTATAATTAATTTCGTCTTGGGTTCATGAGATTAATTATTGTGGGCTAAGAATAAATATAAATATTGAGCTTTAATTAAAGAGTCAAAATAATTATATTGTGTCAATAATCCAATGAATAATTATTAAACCTTTAATTAAATAAAAGATAGATGGGCTTTTGGGCCATAGAGAAGCCTTGTTTTGATTTGGTAGAATTATTTACATATCCTATTAACAACCATACAATGAAGCTAACCAATTTGACCAGACCTAATTTCTCTGTAAAGAGAAATGACAGACATCCGTTAGGCCTCTACTCCAACCTCTCCAGTCTTTTATTTTAATTTCTGTTCACCCAGACGTAATTTCTGTTCCGCAATAATAAGGTATGTATCGTTTTCAACTTGTTTATGTAAGAAATAATTTTTAAAATCCTGGGACTCGGGATCTCGTTTCCCCTCGGATTCGAGATCTATCTCCCTACACCAACTTCCCCCACAAACATTTCCAAAAATAGCTAAGAAACTTTGTATCTCTATCACTAATAATGCTTTTGGGAATACCATGCAATCTCACCACATTTTGAAGAATAAATCAGCCATATATTGTGCATCATCAACTTTAGAGCAAGCAACGAAATGCACCATTTTAGAAAATCTATCAACAACCACAAAATAGAATCTTTTCCTCTCCTAGACCTAGATAAACCCAGCACAAAATCCATAGAAATGTCTTCCCAAGGAACACTAGCAAGCATCCTTATCACAAGTGAAAATTACAGCTTTGAAATCATCATCATCTTTATGCAAATCCTTGATAAATTCAAAACCAAGTAACTTAGCCTTAAGGGTAGTGATTAGAGTATAACTTCTTGAAAGTGCATTTGCCACCATATTTTCCATACCTTGCTTATATTTGATGACATATGGAAACATTTCAATGAACTCTACCCACTTTGCATGTCTCTTGCTAAGTTTGGTTTGTCCTTTCAAGTGCTTTAAGGCATCATGATCGGTGTGGATTACAAACTCTTTTGGCTAAAGATAATGTTGCCAATGCTCCAAAGACCTAACCAAGGTAAACAATTCTTTGTCAAAAGTAGAGTAATTTAATGAAACTCCATTTAATTTCTCACTAAAGTAAGCAATGAGTTTTCTATCTTGCCTTAAAACTGCCAATATCCGGACACTGGAAGCATCACATTCAATTTCAAAAACTTTAGAAAAGTCGGGATGGGATAAAATTAGTGCACATGCAAGCTTAGATTTCTACAATTGAAAAGCATTTTCTTGCTCATTTTCCCATTTAAACTTCACCTTTGCCTTTATAACTTCCGTAAGAAGGGCAACTATGGAGCTAAAGTTAAGACAAACCTTCTATAGAATGAAGCTAGTAAGTGAAAACTTCTTACATTACTTATGTTTTTTGGAGTTGGCCAATCTTTGATTGCCTTTAACTTTTTCTCGTCTACTTGAACACCATTAGAAGAAACAATGTATCCAAGAAATGTAACCTTTTGTAAACAAAAAGAACTTTTCTTCAAGTTAGCATATAATTGTTCACTTCTAAGAATGTCAAATACAATTTGTAAATGGTTCACATGATTAACAACACTTTTGCTATATATCAAAATATCATCAAAGTAAACCACCACAAATTTACCTATGCATTCCCTAAGAATATGGTTCATCAACCCCATAAATGTGCTAGGTGCATTGGTCAATCCAAATGGCATCACCAACCATTCATACAATCCACGTTTGGCTTTAAAATGATTTTCCATTCATCCATTTCTTTCATGCGAATTGGGTGATAACGACTTTTTAAATCAATTTTTGAAAAACATTGGCTACCACTAAGTTCATCAAGCATGTCATCTAATCGTGGGATAGGAAAGCCATACTTCACCGTGATTTTATTTATGGATCGACAATCCACATACATCCTCCAACTTCCATCTTTCTTAGGCACTAGTAGAACTGGAACGGCACGAGGACTCATACTTTCTCTCACATATCCTTTGGTTAGGAGCTCTTCAACTATCTTTGAAGTTTCTTTATTTCTTTTGGATTTTATTTCTATTGGCTACCTTGTTTGGTAATGGAGGTCCTTTGATGAGGCCGATTTGGTGTTCAATGCCCCTCTTTGGTGGTGGTTGCTGCGGTAATTCTTCCGGGAACACATCTTCATAGTCCTTCAAAAGAGAACAAACATTACTATTCAAAGATGTGTTAGTATCAAGAGAATAAGAATCAAAAGAACTAGAATTTAAAGAGTTTTTGAACATAAGATCATATAGGCCTTAAGCCCAAACATGAACTCTTCACATCACTTTCTTTTGCTAAGAAATTCATTTTTTTTCCACTCTTTTCTTCCTCTCGGTTCTTTTTCTCCCTCTCGGCTTCTTGTTGAAATTTCTCTCAGTTTTTTTCCTCTCTCTTGGTGTCTTTCTTTTCTTTCTCTTTCTCTCTTTCTTTCTTCTCCTTTTCTTTCTTCCTCTCGGATTCTTTTGCTTCTGTTTCTTTCCCTCATTTCTTTTCTTGGTTTGTGTCAAAGTTGCCTCTCTTGCTCTCTTTGTTTTGTCATTTTCATTTTGCTTTCTCTCCAATTCCTCAAAATACAATTTCATGTTCTCTACAATGGCTTTTTGATCCATGTATGCTTCATGTGGCTTCAAGGAATCTAGCTTGTACTTTCTTCCATTCATCTCAAGAGTATACCTATTCTTGTACCCATCAAACAACACCTTCCTATCATATTGCCATGGTCTTCCAAGAATTAAGTGCGTAGCTTGCATTGGTACCATATTACAGAGTACCTGATCTTTGTAGTTTCCAATAGAGAAAGAAATCCTCACTTGCTTCCTTACCTTGACTCCCCCACTATCATTCAACCATTGCAACCTATATGGTCTTGGATGATCTTCACAACGTAGTTTCAATCTATCAACCATATACTTGCTTGCCACATTAACACAACTACAGCTGTCCACTATCATGCTACAAACATTACCATTGATTTTACATCTTGCATGAAACAAATTTTCTCTATGTGCATTTCCCTCTTCTTGCTTAGCTTGAGTACTAGGCACCCTTCTCACCACTATGTTCAATTGGTCTCTATCAATATTCCTTGATTCTTCATCCTCACTTTCAGCTTCTTGATTATTTTGAGCCTCATAACCTTCCTCCTCACCTTCACTAGCGGACTCCACAACTCCTCTAATGGATGTTCCTCTTGCTAGGACATGGTTGGCATAATGTCTATATCCTTGGCATTTAAGGCATTTGAGATCCCTAGCTCTAAAAGGTTGCAGCTGTCCCTTTCCTTTGTCACCTTTACAGCCTTGTGTTCTTAAATCTTAGGCTTGTGAGCCTCTTCCTTGGCTGGAAATTTTAGTCCCCCTTGCTCCTTCTTTGGCCGACTACTTGAAGTTTTTGTTGTAGAAGACATATAATTGGAAGAGCTGTACATTTTCCCAAAGTTACTCCTCTTGCTCTTTAGTTGGTTTTCAATCTTCATGGACATGTTCACTAACTCTTGCAGGGAAAGATAATGATGTAGTTCAACTCTATCTGCTATCTCTTTGTTCAATCCACAGAGAAACCTTACCATAGTAGCTTGATCATCTTCAACAATATTCACTCTCATCATGGCCACTTCCATTTCTTTATGATAATCATCGACACTCTTAGAGCCTTATGATAAGGTTTGGAGCCTTTGATAATAGGCTGGAACAAATCTACTCCTCATAACATTTTTAAGTTCATTCCAAGTAGAAATAGGTCTCTCATTTGCTCTCCTTTTGGAAATCATCAATTGATCCCACCTTGTCAAGGCATAATCCGTAAACTCCACAATTGCAAGCTTTACATTCTTGGCTTCTGGATAATCGTAGCAATCAAACACATGTTCAACTTTGCTCTCCCAAGCAATATAAGCATCCGGGTCATGTGCTCCTTTAAATGGTGGTATGGTCAACTTGATTGACCCCAAACTCATATTTCTTCCTCTATGCTCTCTATGTTCATCTTCTTCATATTCCACATCTTTTTCAACTCGAGCAACTTCATCCAATTGTTCTTGGATCATTCTCCCTCTAGGTTGAACTATTAACATTTGTCCTCTTCCTCTTCCCCTTTGATTCGGTTGCCTCTTGTTTTGTTTAAGAGGAGTTTCAAAAGTGTTAACCCTTTCGTCCACTCTATCAATCCTTGCACCAAGTCTCTCCTCATGTCAACCCGTATTATTTGAAAGGTCCCTCTTTATTTCTCCAACATAGCTGGACAATTGTTCCATCTTCTCAATAAGATAAGCCATACCAAAGTTGTCCTCTCCCATGTTAGATGCATGAGATAATGTACAAACTCGCTAGGACATTTTCACCTACAAATGAAAACAACAAGAAAAAATTTGGAAATTTTTTGTGCCTCACCAGTTCTCTCTTGTTTACACTCTTTCATAGCTTCTCACTCAAATGAACTCACACTCTCTTGCCTTTTTACCTCTCTTAACTCTTTTTCAAGTTCTTGAATAACTCTAATGAGCAATTGCAAGCAACTTAGGCAAGAATGTCAAGTAGTCCACAAAACTCAATCAAATAGCCAATAGTTGTCAACAACTAGAACCAAAGAGACAACAGTTTCAAAGATTTAGGTTAATGAGAAAAGATTTAAACACTTAGAATCAAGAATTAGATGATAAGCAATTTATCATACACCTTGAAGTCAACGAAACTTGTGATAAAAAAATTCTACAATACCAATTCAACATAACCAAGCCAATATGATCTCAATTTTGCATCAATCAAGGGCAAAACCACTTCAATTTCAATCACAAATCTTCTTCAAACATTTAATTCTTCAAAGCACATAATTCACAATTCAAATCTCAATTTTTGTCACTTTTTTTTCTTGCTGCCCTGCTTTACTTTTCTCACTGTTTTGCTGTCCAAAATTTTGTTGGCCAAATTTGATCTCTCTCTCTTTTTTTTCTTTTTTTTTGTATTTGTCTTTTATGAAGATAGAAGAATAAGAACAAACACTGAACACCTTGAATCACCCCTTGTTTTTGGCCTTAGACTTGATCCACATAAACACAATTAATCACAAGATAAAAAGTAGGATAGATTTGATTAAACAAAACACATTAATAAGATCATAGATCTTCAAAGAAACAAATATGATCTTAACACTACACAAAGAAAGCAATTAAGATAGCCTAATCTAAGATGAAATAACCTAGGCTCTGATACCAATTATATGATGTGATCATGAAAGGAAACCTTCTTCATCAAACATAAACACGCCAATTGAAAACTTACCCAAGACTTCATCAAAGATTATGGTTAGTTTCATTGACCTATGTTGTCTTCCAACATCAACCAATGACTTGTGTTTGATAGACAATTCACACCCCAACCAAAGTGTAATAAAGCCCTTAAGAAGTTCCACAAGAACCATAGAAGAGTTCTAGCAAAAACCCACAAGAAAGATCATTTTGATCTTCAATTCGGCACTCACAAGGAGAAATTGTATTTTTCATAAAAGATGATTAGGGTAAATTACGTTATAATGTTCTATATATACCCATCAGGCTAATCAAACCTAATATTAAACAAAATACATAAAAGCCCTTAATTGAAATTAAATTGTCCAATAAACTTGTAAGACATATTTGACCAAAATTCTGGTATTTGGTGGTCCATTTGGTACTTTTGGACATGATTCACCATTAGTTATGCAAGCTTCACCTTCAAACCACTTGGCCACACCCTTGAGTGGTTCAAAAGTACTTTAAGCACATAATTTTTAGAAGAAATCTTTTATAAAATCAGAGATTTTGAAAGATTTAACTTTTGAAAAATATTTAAAAGATTATTTAATTTAAAAATCATCCCAGAAAGGAAGACTTGGTACAAAAGGTATAAACTACTTACCTATCCAAGCTTCCTATACTAATTCTTCAAATTTGAAGTCTTCATATCCATAAATCTTGAACTTTGGAAGACTCCTTTCATGATAAATAGGAATTTTCACTTGTTGAAGAATTATTTGATGTATTCTATACAACTTATAATAGATCAATCTTTAAACCACATTAATCCTTGTTTGTTATCATCAAAATAAAGTATATTAAAAGCCTACTAGGGCTTTCAATCTCCTCTTTTTTTATGCTGACAAGCCATAAGAAAATTAAACACAAGAATACATCAAGTTGGAGGATAAAGGCATATAAATCAAGTAAATATAGCTCCCTCTCAATATATGGCCAAGTTAAGGTAAAGAAAAAGGAAAATATAGTAACTTAACTAGCCCAACGACCTAACCAACCTCCAAGCCTCCTTCATTCCATAAAAGGTGTGGTTTTAAAGAATAAATACTGATAAGCTTCCCTAACAAATAGAAATAATTTTTTTTTTGTAAAAATTTAGTAGAGTTTCCTTTGTTTATAGAGGTTTTCAAACTTGAAATTTTACAAGCAAGTCCCAAGAAATTTATATAACACCCCCAAGCATTTAATCTACGATATAAACTTTCCAAAAATTGACAAAAGATATATTTCAACTCCATGCTCAGGTATTCCATAATATATTCTGAGTCGTAATGCATTCTCCCATAATATATTCTGAGTCGTAATGCATTCTCATCAAATATTCCATTCAAAACCTCAAGATACAAATCTGTTTAGCCACTATTTTAAAACAAAAGAGCAATTGCAGCAATAGTCCAACAAATGCCAAGCATGAAATCAAAAGTCTTAAAGCTATGTATTCCATGAACCAGTTTTCATATTTTATTTTTGCAGAACCAAGACTACTTAGCATTTGTCAGCATCAATCCACAAAGAGATGGCATAAAATCAGAATTTCCAATATAGTAGAGCTAACATAGCATAGGTCATAAAGCCACAAATTAGAAACTACAACATCATATCTTTCAAAGAGAAAATAGATCTATGGATAATTAATCCAAGTCCATCATAAAATACTAAACCATAACCTAACATAATACGATGAAAAATCACCACTCACTATGATTTGCATATATCTCTCCCCCTTTTGGTATCATCATCGTAAGGAATCAACAAAGTAACTTCAAGAACACCCGTCACATAGGTAATCTAGAACATAAAAGAAATGATAAAAGCTTAAGACTCCATGTTAGTGTAAACCACAAAACCATGAACCACCACATTTTGATTGCAGATATAAAAATAATGCTGAGCCATATATATAAACTACACACATATACACATGTGTTTAATCCTACTAAAATCCATGAAAAATAGTGCTTGAGTACACACACATAGGTCATAAATACAGTCCACATAAGAGGTACTAAAACCATAAAGCAACGTAGAGTCATAAACCATATATTTTTCTCCTCTTTTTGGCATGAAAATCAAAGAATAGTTGGATTGATCCTCATCCTTCTTTTCTGTAGTAATTTCCCTTTCCTTTCCCTAGTGAAAAAGCTGTCACATTCTGCATTGGGCATCACTTGACTGTCCAAAGGTACTTGTTTACACTTGGATACTTTGAGGTGATGTAACAAAGATCCATATTTATATCTGATTCAATCTTCTAAAACTTTGGCTAAGAGGTTGTGCACTTTGGCCTCTTAGAATTCACTTTTTTGTTTGAGTTGTTGACATGAATTTAGCTCTTGATTAGTTAGACCCAACACAAGTATGAAATTTTGCCCCAGACGACAAATAAGTACTAAAATTAATAAAAAACTAAATTTAAAAAATAACAAATTCGTGGTCAAACAAGTTTGGATAGATGACTGATGTTGAAATTACTCCCAATTTGCATTTGTTTTGCTCCAAATTTGTCCACGAAGCTTTATTTATATAAAGTAATGTTTTAATGACTTGATTTCCTTCTTTTGAAAAGATTGGAGTCTCTAAATGAAGTTCTTCGTTACATTTTTGGACAACTCAAATTATCAATTACCTTAGTTCATTTGTCCTCGAATGTAAGTTTGGACATGTATGAATTCTAGGCTCACCTTTAATGCTTTGATCTTCATCAGTTGTCAAGAGATGAATCAAACCTTACTTTAATTCTTTATAACAAGATGCAATCATCCCCAACGATCCTTTATAGAAACATGGGCTTGGAGCAATATTAGGCATATGCGGAGTGGTTTCTTGCTCAATTTCAACTTCGATATTTGCAAGAACTTTTCTCAATTAAGCTATCAAATTTGGTGTCTTCTTGGGCTTGATTTACGTCGTCCTCCAATACTTCTTTTTTTTTTTTGATAGCCTCAGAAATTTCATCAATCCTAGCATCCAACTCTCTCTTCACATGATTTTTTTTTTCACTCCCATGATAAAAAATTTCGGCTTGAGAAAACAATCAACCTCTTTGTGACTGAAATTATTTCTATTTGTTGTGTCATATAACCCTTCTTGAAACCCCCAACAACTTCATATAACAACTTAAATGAGATTCCGAAAAGAGTTTCTTTAACCCATAACGTTGAAGATTCCTCATTTTCTTTCTCAAATTAGTATGAAACTCATATACCATCAAATTATAATAAATTATCAAAAATGCATACTAGATTATTCCATCCAATTCTTTGAAATAAAAGCATCATTGTCTAATTCTCAATTCAAGTAATTTATCAAACACAATAAAAGAATAGAGAATTACCTTTTTGTTGGAATCCTTAAATTCTACAAAATCGTTTTTGGCTCTTTCATCAATGAACTGGGTCAAAGTTTTTTTTAATCATACACAGTTTCTTTTCCTTTGTTCCTTCTAGTTTGAGCCATTTGAAGATGTAATGATTGACATTGGAGAACTTGGAAGAAGGAGAAACCCATGTTGCTACTTCTGATATCAAGACAGAGAGGACTAATTGAGCTCTTTCTATTATGTTTGCTACTGAATGCTACTGTGATATCTTGTAAAAGAATGAGTTCAGGCGAGCAAGCACGAATATTTCCGGTAATGACTGTGAATGTTGATAAGGATTTGTTGTCGGAGAGAACAAAAAAGGTGGGTTTGATCGTTGTAGAGATTTATTGATCTAAATTTTCTTTTCTACTTTGAATGGGATTTTTTTGAGAACAAATGGGAATTTGAGGATTATAAAACCCAAATTTGGTTGAAGTTAGATCTGGGTTAACCCTTCATTTTTCCTGTTTTTTTTTTTTAAAAAGTAGGGGGTCCAACACGACTTAGTTTTGAAGAATGAATCTGAAGGATGGCTTTATTGGATCGACATAATTTTGAAGAAAAGGGTCTGTGGTTAGTTTAAGTAGAATAACATAGTTTTGGTACAAATGGGTCAAACCATTAGGTTAAATTATAACAAAACAGGTATGTACAAAAGCCCTTTAAAGTTGACGGTCCGAAGGAGGCTCTTTAAAGTCCAAAAGTCAATCTTTTTTGTTTGTTTCGCTACTGGAATGAATTTGGACTCCTCTGTAAATATAGAATGAACGATCCATTACTCCAAAATATGTGTAAAAATTTGTATGACCTGCACTTAATCTTCTCAAAAGAAAACACAAGTAAGTCATGGAATTTAGAAATTCCCAAAGCCTTATCTCAGCCTTGTAAATCGATCCTCGGATAGAGATTTAGTAAAAATATTGGAAATTTGCTTATTTGTAAGCACATATTCAATCGAAATAATACCTTTTTGCATATAATCTCTAAGAAAATGATGTTTCAAATCATTGTGCTTATTGCAAGAGTGTTGAATTAAATTGCTTTTGGAGAGATCAATAGCATTAGCATTGTCATGAAAATTTGCTTAAACAAGTAAATTATGTTTCATCCAAAATAGTTATGCACAATAACTTGAAACAAGAATATATTTTGCCACAACTATGGAAGGTGAAATACATGCTTACTTTTTGCCATGTCAATATACGAACATATATTTCAACAATCTTAGAGTCAACTTTGAAATCGACATCTACTAGGAATGAAATAATAGAACAAATCAAAATTCCAGAATATCAAGAACTATAATCATAAGTTCCCAAGAGATATCTAAGAAAATGATTAATAGCATATAGATGAGATTTCTACGGACATAATTGAAATCTAGCACGTAAGCGCACAACAAACATAATACCTTGCTTTCTAGCAGTCAAATAAAGTAAACTACCAATCATATTTTTTAATACTTGCTTTCATCTACCTTTTTACCAATTTCATCTTTGTCCATCTTGGTAGATGTGCTTGTAGAAGTGCCAATGACTTTTGATTCATTCATCCCAAACCTTTTAAGAAGTTCTCTTATGTACTTTGCTTGGTTGATAAAAATCCTCACTAGTTTGCTTGATTTGCAGCAATGAGAAAGAGATTTAACTCTCAAATCATGCTCATTATGAATTCTTGTTACATAACAAGTGAAAAATCCTTGCACAAAGTTTCATAAGAAGCATCAAATATGATATCATAAACATATATTTGAACAGGTAAGATGTTGCCAAGTTTAATAAAAAGAGTAGTGTTGGCATTTTCTCTTGAAAAACCATTTTGAATCAGTCGACCATTCATACCAAGCTCTAGGAGCATGTTTTAAGACCATATAAAGCTTTTGTGAGCTAGAAGACATGGTTTGGAAAATTTTTTTGAACAAAATCGGAAGGTTGTTCAACATAAAATCTTTCATCAATAAACTATCTAGAAAGACACTTTTGGCATCCAATTGATAAAGTTTAAAACTATTAAAGCATGCAAAGGCTAAAAACCTATGAATAGAATCTAATCTAGCAGTGAGAGCAAATGTCTCATCATAATCAATGCCCTCTTCTTCATTTGAATCCTTGGGCAACCAATCTAGCTTTACTTCCAATAGCCCTCCCATCCTCAGCTAGTTTATTTCTAAATACCCATTTGGTACCCGATGCAGGATGGTCCTTAGGTCTAAGCACCGAAAGCCAAACTTGGCTTCTATCAAACTGTTTTAATTCGTGCATGGCCATAAAAAAAGAAAAGAAAATGTAAACATCATCAAGAGCCTCACAATGATCTTTGGCTCAATATAGAAAAGTAAAGAAAGATAATCAATCAAATTTCTCCTATTTTTACCCCTTGTGATGGTGACCCTATGATCAATTCTTTGGGGATGATGAGTAGCAAACCTTAAATCCTTTGGGAGGTCATTTTGATTGATGATAATTTGTTCCTCTTCTTTATCCTTTTCATCAAGTGTCTTCTCAAGGTTCTCTTCCATGTTTCTTTGTTCTTCATTTCATGGAGTTCTACACTCTCTTGATTCAACCAAGTTGATAGCTTCACTTGTACCTACATCATTTTCAACATCTCTTCTCAAGTCATAGATGTTAGACTCTTCAAAGGTAACACTAATTGATTCTTTGACAAAGTTCTGTTGGTATAAAAATGATATGAATTTATGTTTAAAGAGTATCCCAAAAATATCTCTTTTCGAATTTGCAATCAAAATTTTCAAGATATTTTTTTTTATTGAGAATAAAACATTTGAACCAAAACACTTTGAAATAAGAATATTTGAAGAGTAATCAAAAGGAAGTTCATATGGATTTTTCTTGATAAAATTGCTAAGTAAAACATGATTCATAACATGGAAATAGTTATTGATGGCTTTTGCCCAAAAGTATTTTGACAAAGAGTTTTCTCAATGCATGGTGCATGTCATATTTCCATAGAGTCATTTTGTTGAGAGGTTTTAGGTGCCAAAAAACAAGGAGTGTAATTCCAAATAAATCACATAGTGTGGAAAAAACTTTTATTGGGAAATTCTCTGCCAATGTCATTTTTAATGAAAATCAATTTGCAATCAAGTAAGTTTTGAATATTCTTAAATAGAGTTAGTTACAAAAGCATCAAAAGTTTCATCCTTTTGTTCTAGAGAAAAAAATGATCCAAGTAGAATGAGAATAAATATAGACTCATATAAGCAAATTTCCATCCACCTAAACTAGTAAAATTCATAGGATCAAACAAGTCCATGTGAACAAGTTCAAGAGGCTTTGAAGTAGAAACAACCCCTTTTTTTAAGAATATTTTTTTGTTTTCCAAATTGAGAAGCGTCACAAATTTTTATCTTTCTGAAAATGAATTATATTAAGACCTCTACAAGATCATGCTTAGACAAATCACTTAGCAAATCCATACCAACATGATCAAGTCTATGATGCCACAAATAAGATTCATCATCATCATTATTTATAGCCAAGCATTTCATATCAAAGGAGATAAGATCATCAAAATAAAGTGCGTAAACATTACCAAATCTATTTCCAAGATGATCTATTTTTCCAAGAGCTTCATTAATAATAGAGCATAAGTAATTTATAAAGACAACATATAAGCCATTATCACAAAGTTGACTAATACTCATCAAATTATATTTGAGATTATCAATCAACCATACATTTATAATGACAGAAAGTTACCTTACCTATATAGTCAACTTGAAGAAATTTACCTTTCTTACTATCACCAAAGGTAACAAAACTCTATCCTTGGGAGTGAAGTTTTCAAGTAAAGAAGCATTCCTGGTTATATGTCTTGAGCATCAACTATCAAGGAACCATTTTGTGTCCTTGAATTTGATTTCTTAATTGGACTTCAAGTATACCTACATCCAAAAAGAAAAGGAAACTTCGGGTACTCAAATCTTTTTTTGTCCTAGAAGGTTATCTGTCACATGATCTTTGATTCTCCAAATAGATTTCATTCCGAATTCAATTTTTCTTTTAACATGAAATACTAGAAGATGAAGCCTTAATGATGAAGACCCATGTCCAAAAATACCAAGTGGACCTATCACAAGATCAAG